>CAUYRT010030360.1:0-19039 GCA_963574885.1 Lepilemur ruficaudatus
TGGCCAAAGGGGTCACCCTAGCATGGTGCCCAGAGGGAAGGATTTTTCACCTTACATAAGTTTTGACTCTCTTCTCAAGGGCATTGGGAACAGCGAGATTTTTTTCCCTCCAAGACCACATATTCTGGGGTTCACAACATGATACACTTTCCCGCTCTGTCCAGTGGAGCCCCACCCTCAGTGCAGGCTGCAGCGCCGCCTGCTCACAGCCCTGTAGTGGGTAACTTCACTGGAGATGCCGCGTGCACAGCAGCTGGAGTTCTTAGTCAGTCTCATGCTCCGAGGTCCATTTGAGACAACAGCCCTTTTCCTCTAGCCATGCCTTTGAGACAGTTTCCTCTTCTGGTTTATCCTGAGACCCCAGCCCTGCCTGTGCGCCAGCACAAGTTCCCCAAGATGCCAGGGGGAGCCGGGAGCGCCCTCTGTCCCACCTATCTAGGAAGCCAGTACTCATCTCATGGCTCCATGAGCTGTTCATAGAAAAACCACAGATCTTTGATTTTCTTGACTGAAACAAATAACTTAATTCTACCTAATTTTGGTGGGGAGTACAGCAAATCCATGAAATTATTAATTTTTGCTAACACACTGTGCAATCAACCCTAGGCATTAATAAAGATTTGCCTGTTTCTTTCATGCAGATACTAACGTAGCCCTTTTATCTTAGCGTATAGTTTCTGGCTTGGGCTTGGCCTGGATTGTTGGACGAGTTCTTTATGCTTATGGCTATTACACAGGAGGTAAGTACATACTGACATCTGCCAAGGAAACACGCTTAAAATTAAAATCTTATGCTACTATATTTTTCCTCTTGGGGCTTTAAGAAAAAAGGAAATAGCTTGATATTTAGGTGAAAGATCTATTATCTTCTTTTTTTTTACTAATCTTTGAATAGTAACAAAACTCATTTTCATTGAACATTTTCTTTGTGCCAATTGCTATTCTAAGAACTTTGCACATGTTATTGAACCTCACAACAATTCTAGGATATAGATATTCCATTTTATAGATGAGGAAACTAAGGCATAGAAACAGTAATGGTCTAGGTCACATAGCTACTAAGTATAAGCTAGTAAACCAGGATTCAAACCACACAGTCTGACTCCGGAGCCTAACTGCTACTGCAAATGATATACCTGAGAAAGAAGGGAAAAAAGACATTTTTGGCTATATTTCCTCCTTTGAAAAAGAAGGAACTACTGCTAAAAATTCTAGAGCAAAGTTGATATAGTTATTATCCCATAATTTTCTAAAGTCCAACCAATACTATTGGGACACATTAGCTGGTGTCCCTTACTGACAACTTTAGTATCTGAAGTTGTCAGTAAGTATGTGACTCCAGGCTAAGAGTTGGTTAACCTCATGAAGCCAGGTTGTCTAATGTACAATCCCAGATGCCATGATAGAATAGTTCATGGATGTTGCAAGCATCATAATTCTGGACCATTCCTGGTAACTTCTGCTCTTTCTTATCTTTCAGAACCCAGCAAGCGGAGTCGAGGAGCCCTGGGGTCCATCGCTCTCATTGGCTTGGTGGGCACAACTGTGTGCTCTGCTTTCCAGCATCTTGGTTGGGTTAAAACTGGCTTGGGCGGTGGGTCCAAATGCTGCCATTAAAGAACTGTAGGGGTTTAAAAACTCTAATTCATTTTGAAAGACTAACCTTTATTTCCAATTACATTTTTTTTTCTAAATATAATAAAAACTTATCTGGCATCAGCCTCATACCTAAACTTCCTGCCTCTTATCATTCATTTGTTTTTGGGTCTCCATCTAAAATCAGTAGCCTGTTCTTGCTAGGTGAGAGAGGAGACACAAGTATTAAGTACCTCTCCTCACCTGCCAGGAGATGCTTATGTAGTATGTGAAAACGAGAAAGTGAGAAAGTGTCTGATTGTGGTGTAATATGTTCATAATCATATCACAGTGGTGGAAAATTAAGGAGAACCTTTTAGCTCTAGAATATTATCTTTTTACCTACAACTGATACTTAGGATAACAGTAAGCATTTTTTTTTTCAAACTCTCCAATGGAAATTGTTTCTATTGCTTAAAAACTGAAGCAATAAACTTAATTTAAAAAGATGAAACTTAACATTTGGATACAAAGATTTGATTGCATATATAAAAATGAGGAGGACTTAAAAGGTTTTAGTTGATTTAGAAAACAATGCAAGTTGGCAGAGTGAGATAGTAGCTCCAAAAACCAATGTGCGCTAGGCACGGTGGCTCACACCTGTAATCCTAGCACTTTAGGAAGCCAGGGTGGGAGGATTGCTTGAGGCCAGGAGTTCAAGAGCAGCCCGAGCAAGAGCAAGACCCCGATTCTACAAAATATAAAAATATTAGCCAGATGTGGTGGTGCACACCTATAGTTCCAGCTACTTGGGAGGCAAAGACAGGAGGATTGCTTGAGCCCAGGAGTTTGAGGTTGCAGTGAGCTATAATGATGCCACTGCACTCTAGCTAGGGCGACAGAGAGAAACTCTGTCTCAAAAAAAACCAAAAACAAAACAAAAACACTAATGTGGCCATAAACTGCCTTAACAGAAATATAGTGACTAGACAGACCTGTGCTGATATGGTAGCCACTAGCCCCATGTGATGATTTAAATTGTAATTAATACAATTTAAATAAAACAAAAAAAGTCAGTTCTTTGGTTGCACTAGCCACATTTCAAGTGCTCCATAGCCTACAAGGATTAGCGATAGGATTTGAATCCAGGCCTGACTCTAAACTTCATGCATTTTCCATTGTACCACTCTGTCGCTTCAGCCCTGAAGATGGAGCATGTAAGGATAGAGTGCTATGGTCAGCCACAAAAGATGGTCAGCCTTGGCCAAGTGACCACCTGGAGCTCTCGTGGCACTGGATGAGGAGGTTGGACTAGATCAGCATGCACTCTGGTGTTAGTTTATGCGAAATTTTCACCAGTGGAGAGAAAAGCATGGAAAATGAAGAGTCTTCTATAAAGCTTTACCTTGTATTCTTTTTTACATTAAAATGTTCCTTTGTGAAATGATAGTGATGATGAATGGTAGGGGTATTTTGGTCCTGACTTGAAAAAAATGATATAATTAAGAATTTATAATAACCTAGGTTTTTATTTGTTTTTTGTTTTATAAGAAATGCACCTACAGAGGCTTGAGAATTTGCTGAGGTTTCTTTTCTCATTGCACAGGTAGCAGGCAGCAGTGAAGTAGGCCAGGGCAGACCTGCAGATGAAGCTGGCTCCTCACCTTTGTTTGAAGTCTTATCACTTTTCAAAGTGCAGACGCTCCCCACCTTTTAATAGTTTGACTCTCAATTTCTCAGCTTCACAATGGTGTGAAAGCAATGCACGCTCAGTAGAAACTGTACTTTGAGTACCCATTCTGTTTTTCACTTTCAGTATTCAAAAAATTACATGAGATATTCAACGCTTTATTATAAAATAGACTTTGTATTAGGACAGTGATTTTGCCCAACTGTAAGCTAGTTTAAGTGTTCTGAGCACATAAAAGGTAGGCTAGGCTGAGCCATGATGCTTAG
This sequence comes from Lepilemur ruficaudatus, assembly GCA_963574885.1. Classification (NCBI taxonomy): domain Eukaryota; kingdom Metazoa; phylum Chordata; class Mammalia; order Primates; family Lepilemuridae; genus Lepilemur; species Lepilemur ruficaudatus. The sequence continues at coordinate 3,532 of CAUYRT010030360.1, forward strand.
TAAGTTAAGTGTATTAAATGCATTTTCAACTTACAACATTTTCAATTTACAATGGGTTTATCAGGACATAGCCCCATGGTAAGTCCAGGAGTATCTGTAATGTGATCCATATTTGTCATTTTGCTATAGCACAGTGGGCTCAGATGGAGTTTTACAAGGAACCCCAGCACATAAAGGGTGCTATGGTTGAAGTGCAGAACCCAGAGCTCTGCCTCTTCAACTCCCTAGTTCCCCACCAACAGCACTTCCAGGGAACCCCAGGGTTTGACAGCATCCAGTTGGTAGATGGCTGCTATAGAGAATAACACTCTGGCAAGCTAGTTTCTGTTAAATTCCCTTGTCATGTGGAGAAAAAATGGGCATAAATACTGCTACCATTAACTACTACTCTATTGGCACTGTACACGCCAAAGAGTCAATTTACTTCTATAGGGAAGCACATTCAGAGTTTTGTTATAGATGTAAATTAGAGAACCATACCAGCCAATAAATGCCTAAATTGATCCATACAGAACCTTAAGTATCCATGCCTGCTGGTAACCATGTGCCCTTGGGCAAGTTTATTAGCCTCCCTAAGCCTCAGCTTGCCCAGCTGTAAGTTGGGGATAATGAAAATACTTGTATGAATTTGTGAGGATCAAATGATAACACGTGCACAGTGCCTCCCATGGGTTCTTGTCGCCAAAGGCTGGGCCCAGGCTCCATCACAAGTTGTGGCTGGAAGCACAGGAGCCACCTGCTGGTGTGACTCATTTGACAAAAGTCAGCAACCGGGTTATCTTTATGTTCTCAGGACCCCACAGTTTGCTCCACTTCCCATTTCATACCTAACAGCACTTGCCTCCAAAGATGCTCTCCTCAATCAAAATCTGAGATTCTCTCAGTTCTTTCCCTCTTAAGCAACTGTCCAGTAGAACTCTCTGACACAATGGAAATATTCCACATCTGCATTGTCCAACCAAGTAACCCCTACCCTCATGTAGCTATTAAGTATGTGAAATGTGGCTAGAGCAACTGATGACTGAGTTTTTAATTTTAATTTAAATTTAAGTAGCTACATATGGCTTGGCCTACTATAGTTGGATAGCACAGCTGTTAAAGCAGAGGTTCTCAACTGTGGCTGCCCATTAAATTCACCTTGGGACCTCTTAAGACTCCAGATGCCTGGATCAATTAAATTAGAATCTTAGTACTATTAAAGGTGTCTCTGGGCACCTTTTATAGGTGAAAGTTAAAACCATTGCTCCTAAAGCAGTGCTTCACAGACTCTTATACATATGATCACCTGAGGATCTTGTTAAAATGCAGATTCAGATTCATAGGACTGAGGTGGGAACTAAGAGCCTGCATTTTTTTTCCTTCTGTTTTGAGACAGGGTCTCCCTCTGTTGCCCAGGCTGGAGTGCAGGGGCCTGGGCTCAAGTGATCCTCCTGCCTCGACCTCCCAAAATGCTGGACTGCAGGCGTGAGACAGTGCCCAGCCCCTGCATTTCTAACAAGTAGATGCTGCTGGTCCCTGGACCATACTGAGTAGCAAGGCTCAAACTCAGCCTTTCTAGTCACTTATTCAAACCTTGAGCACTTACTGTGAGCCCAGTGACATGATATTTCTTGCTTACAGGTTTACATTCTAATTGGGGAAGATAGAATTACCATGCAAACAATTTCAAATAGTAAATACTTTAAAGTAAATAAAATAGGGTAGTGAGATAAGGGGTGTATATGGTTACTTTAGCTTTAAGGAGCCTGAAAGGTGAAGATCTGGGGAACACATGCTCTAAGAGGAAGAATTATAGCAAGTGTGAGGCAGGAGTAAGCATAGCCGAGTAATCAACAGGTGGATGGGGAGAGTAATCAGAGAGAGTGATATAAGATAAAATCGGATGGCCCGGGTGCAGTGGTGCATGCCTGTAATCCTAGCTGCTAGGAAGGCTGAGCCAGGAGTTCGAGGCTGCAGTGTGCTATGATCACACCTGTGAATAGCCACCGTACTCTACAGGGTGTCATCATACGTAAGGAAAATAGGAAATTGTAGCTAAATGTACCTTTATCTACAAAATATTCATTACAAAAGTTTTCCTTTGTATGGAAACTACAAAGGAAAAATTTTGTAAGAGTTTCCTATTTTCCCTATGAATGGAGACTTTTGGGACAACCTGTAGTCTGTCACAGTGAGGTGTTTAGATCTTATACTAACTAAAATTTTTATTTTGTTTTGGTTTTTTTTTGAGATAGGGTCTCACTCTTCCCTGGGCTAAAGTACAGTGGCATCATCATAGCTCACTGCAACCTCAAACTTCCTGGGCTCAAGAGATCCTCCCACCTCAGCCTCCTGAGCAGTGGGGACTACAGGCTCTCACCACCACATCCAGCTAATTTTTTAATATGTTGTAGAGATGGGGTCTTGCTCTTGCTCAGGCTGATCACAAACTCCTGGACTCAAGTGATCCTCCCACCTCGGCCTCCCAGAGTGCTAGGATTACAGGAATGAGTGGTGCCCAGCCTAACTGCAGCTAAAAGCCATAGTAGGACCTAAAGCAAGAAGTGTGATGTAATTTGATTTACTCTGAATAGAGGGCTCACTGATCTGATTTTTTGATAGTTCTTCACAGCATCATCTAACTGCTGAGTTGTCCCTTTAATTCCCTTTGCCAACTTTTTGCACCTCAGACCCTGAAACAAAAGGCAGGTCTTTAGGCATAAGAAAAACCAAGGATTCATCTTTACTTCAGAGGAAAGCCATAATCAGACCTAGGCATTTCAGAAAAGTTGGAGTGGAGAAGTTGGGGTGGAGACCCTGACACTGTAAAAAGCAGGCAAGGTCTCAAGTGTTCCCACTCTAGAAGTTTTTGCTGGATGGCTTGGAGGGGTGGTGTTATGAAATTTTAACCAACCTTCCTTCTGCCACATTCTTCTCTCAGGCAGCAACAGGACCTCTGGTGTGAGAAATAAAGTGCAGCAGAGAGGAAGGGGCTCCGTGGCCACCTTTTATACGTAAAAGACCTGCCCAAGATAGGGATTCCTTCTCCATGGGGTCACTAAAAAGCAAAGTCAGAGATCAGGATTCTGAGCTATTGCAAAGAAGCAAACCAACATGAGACTTCTTTGCATTTTTTTCTTCTTTCTTGCATTAAAACAATTCCAAGCCCGGTGTGGTGGTCCGCATCTGTAGTTCCAGCTACTTGGAAGGCTGAGGCTAGAGGATCACTTGAGCCCAGGAGTTCAAGGCCAAGCCTGAGCAACATAGCAAGAGAAAAAAAAAATCCCAAAAAAACTTCTATCAGTACATTTAGCACAGGAATATATCAAAGAAATCATAAATGCATATAAAATAACATGAGTTGGGGACCCATTTACATGCAGTCTCATCAGGATCCAAGGTTACCTCCTTTTAAGAAAACCCTAGGAAAGATGTGTACCCAAACATTAACAGTACTTCTATGTGATAAGATCAGATGGGGAAGAGAATGAGAAGGGTACCTTCTGCTACTTAATTCTCAAAAGCATATCAAAATAGTAGTGGAGAAAAAAAGAAAACTCCAGGAAAATTTAACTCGTTGACACAACTTCCAAATCAGAGGAAGGCCTCGGCCTCTTGATTAAGCCAATGTTTCCCTAAGTATGTTCTGTGTTATTATTACTCTCATAAGATGCTTCATTAACTGATTCTTTTTTTCAGGTAAATTCATTCAGGTAAAAAAATTTTGTTCAAATCTTTGTTCAGGTAAAGTTGTGAAACACAATAGCTAACGGCATCCTGAAACATACTTCAGACCATGCTGGTGTGGTAGGAATACTGCCCCCCATATGTCCAAGTCCTAATTCCCAGCACCTGTGCATGTTCCCTTATTTGGCCAAAAAAAGGGACTTGGCAGACATGACTGAGTTAAGGATGGTAGGAATAATGCCCCCCATATGTTCAAGTCCTAATTCCCAGCACCTGTGCATGTTCCCTTATTTGGCAAAAAAAAAAAAAAAAAAAAAAGGGACTTGGCAGACATGACTGAGTTAAGGATCTTGAGATGGGAAATTATTATTGACTATGCAATCACAAGTGTCCTTATGAGAGCATGACAGAGGGAAATCTGACTACACGGAGAGGATGAAAGCAATGGGACAGAGAGGGATTTGAAGATGCTAACTAAGCTGCTGGCTTTAAAGATAGAGGAAGGCGCTGTGAGCCAAGGAATGAGCTCTAGAAGCTGAAAAAGGCCAAGAAAAGGATTCTCTCCTAAAGCCTCTGGAGGGAGTGTGGCCATGACAACTCCTTGGTTTTGGCCAAGTGAAATCATTTTGGACTTCTGACCTTCAGAGCTATAAAATAATGAATTCGTGTTGTTTTAAGCCACAAAATTGATGACGGTTTGTTACAGCAGGGATAGGAAACTAATACACTGGGTTAAGTTCTAGGAACCAGAGAAGGGTAGCAGAAAGTGGCCTCTCTGTGCAGCCTCCCTTCCTCCAGGGGTACGGGGCCTTAACACTCTCCCGAATAGCGTATTAGGACCATAATCAGAAAGGTGGGGGGTGATTAGAGTCCTGCCTTGGGCAGGTGAAAGGAAGGTAGAAGAAGGTCAGAGAGAGAGATTCTGTTTTCTGAGGCCTAAAGCACCCCAATATTATAACACAAGACTGTAACAAGGGGGATGGGAGTTAGGAGCCAGGAACCGTGGATGAAAACCAATGTATGTACATCATAACATCACACTTGCCTAGGAACAAAACTCCAAATCTCAGTTTCTTCATTTGAATATCAGGGATAATATCTTCCTTAGGGTTAGTGTGAGCACTAAATGAGAAGGAATGCAGGAATACAGTGAGTACTCAAATGTTGGTTTCATTTCCCCTGCTGTTTTCTCTTTAGAGGGACGATCAGAAACTTGCCTTCTCCCAGGCAATGCCTGCTGCTGAAGTTGCACAAGGCTCCCCTGAGACACAGGGTAAGATAACTCTGTTGTCTGGTTCAGGACCACATATGTGTCTTCTATGCAAATAAACACCAAGAAAGGCTGATTCAATTGTTCTCATGCTCTGAAACTATAGTATTTGCCCATCATAATACATAATCAGATCCAGGCCCAGTAACAACAATCATCCCTTATCTCTGACTACTAAATTAGCTATTATTTATAAACTATTCCCCTGAAAGGAAGAGAAGGGGCAGAGTGAGGCATCACTGTAATTAATAGTCTGCAAAGTCACAGTGATCTGACAGCTCTCCAAAGACAGACATTGCTTATCAAGGTGGGGACAAACATGGGGCTTAAATGCTTATGTGGGCTATAAAAAGTTCATTACGATAACTAAACCTGCCCTTTGGACTTACTACAAAGCTCAAATCCCTCTGCCTGTGCTTTTTAACTTTAGCTCTCCTCTGTCCTTCAGACGTGTTTAGTTTCAAAAAGTGAATGTTAAAGAAAGTAAAAGTACTTTTAAAAGTGATGTAAAGATTTGGCCAGGTGCAGTGGCTCACGTCTGTAATCCTAGCACTCTGGGAGGCTGAGGCGGGCGGATCGCTCAAGGTCAGGAGTTCGAAACCAGCCTGAGCAAAAGCGAGACTCCGTCTCTACTAAAAATAGAAAGAAATTAATTGCCCAACTAAAAATATATATAAAAATTAGCCGGGCATGGTGGCACATGCCTGTAGTCCCAGCTACTTGGGAGGTGGAGGCAGAAGGATTGCTTGAGCCCAGGAGTTTGAGGTTGCTGTGAGCTAGGCTGATGCCACAGCACTCACTCTAGCTCAGGCAAGAGAGTTAGACTCTGTCTCAAAAAAAAGAAAATAAAATAAAAAAATAAAAGTGATGTGATTTAATTTCACTATACTACATTAGCACACAAATAATTGGTATCTTTAAAAGGTAACTCTTCTGGTGTAAGAGAGCAGGCTGTAGTTCAAGAACCTGAGACAGGTTTCCTCAATCATAGTACCAAATGGAAACAAAAGTGCTTACTACAGCAAGTCGACATCGCACAGAATTTGACCTATTATCTAATCTCTTCCCTGTCCTGGTTGTCAGTTTTCTCAATGGAATGACAGGGGACATAGCTTTAAAAATGTCAATGAGCAGAAATCATCTCTACTGATTCTACCAGGAACCTATAAAGGAACAAGTTCTTTAAAATAAGTTAGAGAATTAACATTGTCAGTGGGCCAAATGTGTGGAAAACATATAATCCTAGTCCTGCTCCCTGTTCTGTGGAAGTGTATAATTGGCTCTTAAAGACTGCACAAAAATTTGAAGAAAATCACAATTTTCTGGATTAGTATCTAAAAGACACTTAGGCACATTTTCAGTTAGGAAAGTGATTGAGAGAGGAAGAATAACACTGAACCATTCATCATTCTCTTATCCTGAATGACCTGGATTTCAAATGGCTTCAGCTGTCGAGCCTCTGCCAAGTGGTCGATTGTCATTATTCCACAGCCTGGCCACGGCAGCAGGTGTCACTGCAGGTTTTCAAAAAGCAGATTCCACATCATCCATCTCCACACACACAGTCTTTAGTTGTGAATAATATTCAATTGTCACACGGCCATTCTCTCTGCCAAATCCTGAAAGGAAGAGAAGGGATCAGGATGAGCCATGACTGTGAGTCTGAAACATCTCAGCAATCTTCACAGACAGGCAGGGCTTGTCAGGACTGTGGAAGAACCCATACCTAGATGTTTGCAATAACGTCCTCAATCCATATCTTAGCTGTGGAGCTAGCCATGGAGAAAAGACCCAATGGCCGGCCTTTAGGGATAAGGACAGGGAAATACACAGGTCTCATTTCTTACCAAGAGGAATCTTAACTTGAGGTATCTGCTATTCTGGGTTCAGGTCTGAAAATGTTCAGATTTCTGATCATTTATTAAAGCAGTCTCTACAACAACCAACCTGACACCCTTGAAAGTTGGTGCTAATTTAAAACAACTTTACATAATAGGTTTATTAACTATTTCTTATATTAAATCTGTAGGAGTAACCTACTATTTATACCCTCCCCACTCATGTGAGCAAGGGGATACTTTAGGTCACTTCTGATTACTCAGAGTCCAAGACACTGCCCGCTTACTAGCAGATGAGGTTATTGTGCCAAAAAGACAGCATCCCACACATGGCCTTTCTTGTGCATCCCACACTAGACCTAGGTAGGCTCTGTCTCAGGGGCAAGGTCCAGGTCCCCAAAAATACACATTTCCAGGGGCACCATTCAAAAGGTAACATACACGAAGGTCCTGGCAAGACCTAGCTCTGCCTCTTGTTCCTTTCAAATCCTCTAGGTGCACGACTAAGGTTAGGCATGCCAGGCCAGGGGCTGCCTTGCAGATCTGCCCATCTTTCTCTCTCTCTCACTGCATACAGACAGGTATGCCTGGTCCAAAGGGAAGGGAAGGGAAGGCTGACCTAGGAGTCCCCCAAAGGTCTATGCTGTAGATTCCCTGCACTGAAATGATTAATAAAATGGTGCATTTGTGTCTGTGTGTACAGCTTCTCTGAGTACCCCACAGGGAAAAAGATGATTAGTGGAGGATTATTGAATGCCAGGATAATACCAAACTAAATATCAAACAAGACTGTCAAATTAACACCCATCATCACATCAGTATTCATCAGAGTTTATATATTTGCCAACACTGCAATGGCTATAAATAACTACTAGAGGTCAGACTCTTAGAATGGTGCCTCTGTGAAATCCGAACCAATTTTCAGGCTAGAAGAACAGTATGGAAAGTTAATGAATGTTTATAGGCAACAAATTCCAAAGAAACAACCTCAAAGTTATAGCTGTATTCCTGACGCTTCAAACCTAATGAACGAGCAGTGGCTTTGGGAAAACATTCCCATATGTAATTAAGTGTAATAATCATGACTGTAAGTGATTGTTAAATGATATAAATTTATTTGGCATAATAAAGAAAACAAATTAATGTAAGCTTTCTGAGATATTACTTTAGAAACACTTTACCTAAACGGAATCTAAAAACTCTGCAGTGGCTGATGAATTATGACAGTATCCCTAGAAACCTGGTTGGCTTTCCAGCTCCTCACCTGACTTCTTATATCCACCAAAGGGCAACTCCACTGGACTGATGTTATAGTTGTTAATGAAGCATATTCCAGCCTGAAGCTCAGCCACCACTCTGTGAGCCCGCTGGAGGTCCCTGTGAAGGAAAAAAAAATGTGTTGGTTATTCATAGTTCCTTATGCTACCACTTTAACAGGAAAAATTAGGCTGCCAGTTCTAGGGGTCTCAATCTCACTAAATTCTTATTTCTTCAAAATGTTTTAAAATCTTTTATTATCCAGGCAAAATAGACATAGATTGGGTTTTATAGTCTCATACAAAAGGAATCTACAAAGTAAGTTGCAGCAACAAAGGGGCCAAAACAATTCAATGCGAAAAAAACAGTTTTTTCAACAAACAGTGCTGGAACAAATGGATAGCTATATACAAAAAGATAAAGGTGGAGCCCTTTCTTACACCACACACAAAAATGAAATCAAACTATTACAGACCCAAAACGTCACAGTGAAAACTATAAAATTCTTTAAAAAAACGTAAGAATAAATCTTCATGACCTCGGATTACGCAGACTTCTTAGATATGACACGAAGAGTAACAGATAAAAAACAGAAAAATTGGACTTGGTCAAAATTTTAAATTTTGTGCTACAAATAATACTATCAAGAAAGTGAAAAGAAAACCCACAGACATGCAAATCAAAACTACAGTGAAGGCCATGCTTGGTGCCTCATGCCTGTAATCGTAGTACTTTGAGAGGCAGAGAAGGTAGTATCACTTGAGGTCAGGAGTTCAAGACCAGTCTGGGCAACACAGTGAGACTCTGTCTCTACAAAAAACAGAAAAATTAGCTGGGTATAGTGTAATCCTGTAATCCCAGCTACTCAGGAGGCAAAGGCAGGAGGATCGCTTGAGCCCCAGAGTTTTGAGGTTACTGTGAACTATGATGATGCCACTGCGCTCTAGCCTGGCAACAAAGTGAGACCCTGTCTCATAAACAACAACAAAAACAAAAAACAACACAAAAAAAACTAACAACAACAACCTACAATAAGATACCATGTCACACCCATGAGGATGGCTAAAATCAAAAGGACTGATAATAACAAAGGCTGGCAAGGATGTGGAGGAACTGGAACCTTCATACACTGTTGGTGGGATGTATTTAATAAATGGTGCTACCAGTTTGTAAAGCAGTTCAGTAGTTCCTCAAATGTTAAACATAATGTTACCCTGTGACCCAGCAATTTCACCACTAGATATATACCCAACAGAAATGAAAATATGTGTCTACACAAAGGCTCATATATGTATGTTCACAGCAGCATTATTCATAATAGTCAAAAAGTGGAAATGACCCAAATATCCATCAATAATGAATGGATAAACAAAAAGTAGTATATATCTTGGTCCAGAGAAGTGGCTTATGCCTATAATCCTAGCACTCTGGGAGGCTGAGGTGGGAGGATCGCTTGAGCCCAGATGTTTGAAGTTGCTGTGAAGTAGGCTGACATCATCACACTATAGCCCAGGTGACAGAGCAATACTGTTTCACAAAAAAAAGGGAGGGTATATATCATCCATAATATGGAATATTATTCGGGAATAAAGTAGTGATACATGCTACAACACAAATGAACCTTGAAAACATTATGCTAAGTAAAAGAAGGACATATAGTGTATGATTTCATTTACACATAATGTTCAGAATGGACAAATCCATAGAGACAGAAAGTAGTGGTGCCCAGAGGCTAGGGGGGAGTGGGAATGGAGAGCGACAGTTAATGTGCACAGAGCTTCTTCTTGGGATGATGAAATGTCATAAAAATACAATACTGTGATGGTTGCACAATTCTGTAAATATACTAATAACCATGGAATTGTACTATTTAAATGAGTGAATCATATAGTGTGTGATTTATCCCAGTAACGCTGTTAAAAAAAAGCATAATAGAGTTACCCTCCTTTGTCATTGGACTTTGTCTGTATTGGGTGGCAAAGCAAAGTAAGAGCACTTCACCTACTCTATCCCCAAATCAAAAAGCAGCTCTTTAATCTTGTCTTCAGAGATCAAAGAGAAGTGAACATCAGGTTGTGAAGGGAGACTTGGGCCTTCCTTCCCAAGTTCCTGACTACCAAGCTACAAAAAAATTTAACTTTGCACATCACCCAAGAAATAGCATAATCCTAAGTGTAAAAAGCAGCCTTAGAAAACTGCCTACTACCGCTAAAGACGAATCAAAATTTGTATAAAATCAAGCAATCTGCAATCGTTCTCAAAGATCTTGCCTTCCGAAATCATTTTTACTTCTACTAGTAGTGCTTAAAATTTATGTACAGAGATATTAATCACAACATTACTTACAATAGTTAAAACTGGAAACGATATCCTAAACACCCAACAATGGAAAAATGCCTACATGAGTCACAATGCATTCCAATTAGGAACTACTACAGTGCTACTAAAAATGTTTTTAAGAACACTGCACACTATTTATATGCTTACAGGTTTCTAAATTTCTTGACATGTATGTTTTCATTAGACACTAACTCAGTGCTTTACATAGATCAAACCTTAAGTGTTTATTCAATGAATGAATGAAAAAGGACAGAATTTTCATCAACAGTTTATAGCACAATTTAATCTCAATAGCAGGTTTCCCCAGCCATTCAGGGCAAACTACAAAGATGCTTTGGCATCTTCGAACTTAACATGCAGCAAACAGAAATGCTGATGGCTCCCATGAGGGCAAACTCCAGTGAGGGAGGAAGATCAACTACATACCTAAGCAGATGCTGCAGCCCTGTTCCTTCAAAACTGCTTTGGGTGTCCCCCATATACCTGGTAAAGACGCCAGCCGCTAGTCCAAAAGGGGTATCGTTGGCTCTTTCCAGAACCTCAGCTTCAGTGTCAAATGATAAAATGGACATAACAGGCCCAAAGATCTCTTCTTTCACACATGTGATGTCATCGCCGCAATTCGCTGCAAGCATTAAAATGAAACCAAATGTCAGTGAAGAGATTATTATTCCTGACACTTGATAATGTCTTCTTATTCACAGTAAACAGGAAAATGTTATACATAGCCTAAAAAAATTCAATGTGACACTGACAGTATGAATATAATTGAAACATCATTTCTGTGTGGCAATTTAACATGTATTAAAGAGTCATAGCTTTTGTGCAATTCTCAATCCATTTTTTAAAATTCATCATAAGGAAATAGCTAATGAGGTGAATAAAGATTTATTTACAAGAATATTCATCCAACATTATTTATAATACTGAAACTGGAAGCAAAAAATTAAACATCCAAAATAGATCAAATGGTCACATGAAATATCCTAATGATGAATTATTTTTTATTTTTTAGAGATGGGGTCTTGCTATGTTGCCCAGGCTGTTCTCAAGCTCCTGGGCTCAAGTGATCCTCCCACCTCAGCCTGTCAAGTAGCTGGGATTACAACAGGTGTTTGCCACCACACCCAGCTGTTACCTAATGAATTTTTATAAAGCTTCTAAAAGTAATGTTTTTGAAGAAAACTTAGTAAGTAAATGTTCATGATAAAATATTCATTGATAATGATACAAAACTGTATACAATATTGTCCCAATTTCTGTTAAAATGTACATATATAATTGTTTTCTTATAGTTTTCCATATTTTTTAATGACTGTGGTACAATTAGAAGTATAAATAATCTTATAAAAGAGAAAATCCAATATAAAAACATAAACTTAGAAAAAATAATTAAGGGTACTCATTTTATACTTTAAAGCCTAACTCCCTAAAATGATTTAATTCATACTTGACATTTTTAAATATGCCTATCTAAAGCAGCTCTTCTATCTAGACATCCAACACTGAACCCTCGGGATTCCCAAATGGAGGTGTGCATTTATCTGCACTGTATCTGAAGGACAGTCACCAAGATAGTCACTGCACAGGGTGAGAAACGTTGCCTGTAAAGTTGTGTTATACATGTACATGATGTGGGGGCAGAAAAAGAGCTTGAGAGCCTTACTGTAAACACCAGCTTTTTTTTTTTAACCAAAGTCTAAAACCAACTACTCACATATCTACAAATATGACAATTCTAAAATCTCTTAAGAGATAGATTAGAGTTTGTGTATACAAAGAATAGCATGCTGATCCCTTGTGGGTTGAACTGTACTTTGGAGACACCTGAACTATCTTCAAAAATACAGTAAGCAATGCTTAGGTGTGTTTAAGGATAGTTTATTATGTTCCGATTCTTTGAAAACTAGTAATCTACATATAATTTTGGGGAGGAAATCATTAGCCAGAATAATTACTCAAGACAGTTCATTATCCAATAGTCCCAGAAAATATTTTATTATCTTAGGCAGGTTGATTATACCATACGGGTCTATGTGCAGTGAGTTCTATGTTGGAAAGTCAAAAGAGATGAAAGTATGAAGTAGCAGATGACATATAAGAAAAGGAAAGGGTACTGTCTCAAACACATTACCCACTATATGTCACTCCCAAAATCATTTTTTGTTTGTTTGTTTGTTTTCCAAACTCCTGGGCTCAAGAGATTCTCCTGTCTCAGCCTCCCAAGTAGCTGGGACTACCCCAAATCTTAAATAAATAAATTTAACAAGTTACACTCTGGAGTCATTCCCAAATTTTAACGTGCATAAAAATAAACTGTGAGCTTATTAAAATGCAGATCTCTAAGCCCCATGCCCTGAGAGTTATATTGATGGATATAGAGGAGGGACTAGGAACCTGTCTTTCTAACAAGTTTTCCAAGCAATATTGATGCAGTGGACCACAAATCAGGCTTTCAAAATCACTAGAATAAAGTTAGGATAGTTAGCTCCCTCTTCTTTGCCTAGGTTCACAGCTTGTTTAAAAATAACTTTTTTTTCTGCCAGCTGTGGTGGCTCACACCTGTAATCCCAGCACTTTGGGAGGTGGGAGGATTGTTTGAGGCCCAGAGTTCAAGACTGACCTGGACAACATAGCAAGACCCCATCTCTACAAAAAAACAGAAAAATTAGATGGGTGTGGTGGCAGGCACCTGTGGTCCCAGCTACTCAGGAGGCTGGCAAGAGGATCACTTGAGCTCAGGAGTTTGAGGCTGCAGTGAATTATTCTGACACCACTGCACTTTGGCCCGGGCAACAAGTGAGACCCTGTCTTAAAAAAAAAAAAAAAAAACTTGTTTTCTAATTGTCAAATACATGTTCTCTGTAGTAAGTTTGTAATATTCAGAAATGCACACAGTATGATAAAAATCACCTTCAAAAATCATCCAAAAAAATGTACTATTAGTATTAGGATGTACACTCCGTTCCTTCTTTTTCCTATGCACATATTTGGTTTTTAATAGATTTGGGATAATACCATATACAATATTATATAAGCAATATTTTTTATTTAATACATTATAAGCTTGTCCTATTCATTAAATATTCATTTAATAATTGCAAGCTAACCCCTGGCATGGACATTAGGGTCTCAGCTATTAAGCATCAGTGGATCTCTAGCTAGTAAGGCCTGAAGGTTAAACTACATCAAATATCATGTGTTAAATACTAATACCACTATTAACCTTAGAAGCAAAAATTAGCTGAGTTTATCTTCAAGATAAAATATAAAGAATTATACATGATTCAACATATATAATTTTTTAAAGCTTACAAAACTAATAGTACTTTTATAGGGCATATTAATATACATTATAAAGTGATAGATAAAAGCATGAGAATGATAAAAACAAAATTTATAATAGTGGTTATCTCTGAGCTAGGAGGGAAATAGTAATAGTTGAGTGTGAGTAGGTTGACCATATATACTTGATTGTCCAAACTAAGAGATTTTTTTAAGACTGAAAGGAGGTGCTAACAATTATGAAATTACACTGTTTTTAAAACATTAATGTTACCTAATAAATTAGTCTTATTAAAGACTGATAATTCTAATGAAAAAAATTCTTCATTTTCTTGAGGAATTAAATTCATTACCCAGGCCCCTGTGCGCTTAACCCTCTTGCTGCAGGGCGCACATGTGCAGCTGCAAAAAAATAAGTAAAATTATTTAAAAATGCATCACTTACTTCTTTATAAAACATGTATTTTCATTTTTTTCAGTTCCTTGCTTCCAGAACAATAGGTGCTGTCCCAGGTAAACTAATACATATGGTTGCTCTAGAGGAGGGGGCACATAAAAGGCTTCAAAGGTAATAGAGCACTTATACTTCTTAAACCTGGGTAGTAGGATCACATAGTTTGCCAACCCTTCCATCATATACGTATTTTATAAATAATCATTTATATCCTTTCAATATTGAATTCAAGTCACTTAAAAGCAAACAAGAGGAGGACATACTTAATACACAAGGTCGCATGTAATATCCATCCTTTAATTTGGGATCATCAGGTACATAGCTATCTCCACCACATAACACTTTAGCACCCTGCCAAAAAGAAAAATATATATACATCACATATTTTGTATTAAACATACAACCCCAATAACATTCCTACAATGTTAAGTGACTCCTGAACAAATGCATACTTAGTCTCCCCACTGCAAGTACAAAGCAGAACATTGCTAGGGACACTAATAGTCAGATGAATGTTAACACACAAAATGGGCACACAGCAAGTAATTTAGGAGTAACATAACCCTCTCTTAATCCCACTCCACCAATACTTATTTCTTACCTGCTCCTTTGCCAGTTTAACAAACCCAAGAACTCTCTCCAGGTGTGGTCGGTTGATGAGCGGACTCATTCTTGTATCTTCCAGAAGAGGATCTCCAATTTTTATTTTTTGGGTCTGTTTCACCACTTCCTCTGTAAATTTATCAAGAATTTCTTTTTGTACAAATACTCTTGTGCCATTACAGCAACCTAAAAGATAGACACAAGACATAAATTTATACGTGTGTAAGGGGAAAAAAGGTTGTATGAAAGGGAAAAAAATAATCTAATAGCTTTAAACTTAAAAGAGGCACTATATATTTTTTTAAAGGACAGTTCTGAATATTGTCACCCATACTGAATAGAAAGGATTACACATGTAATTGTAGACATACCACCCCTCACACACAATCTGATCTTTGAGATGACAGTTAGCTCTTATTCTGCTTGTTTAAATTGTCTTAAGGCCATTACTGGATCTGCATGACCCACAGGACCTCTCCTACTTCCTCAGCTGCACAATCTGACTGTATATTTTAAGAATGGCAGGTGAGAGGGGTGGGAACTGAAGAGTAAAAATAGATTAAGAACTGTGGTCTTAAACCTAATTTTTCAATTGAGCATTTAAGTCAATGTCTCTAAAAATACAAATAATCACGATTTAGACCCTCTTAAAGGCATGAACATAAACACTGTTCAAATGATATAAGAAAAGTAGAATAGAAAAGAAAGTCCAAAAATAGATCCAAATGCTCATGAAATTTAGTTTATGATAAAGGTGAGATCTCAAACCACTGGGACAAAGATGGACTAAATGGT
>CAUYRT010030361.1:0-21354 GCA_963574885.1 Lepilemur ruficaudatus
TCCTGGGCTCAAGCGATCCTCCTGCCTCAGCCTCCCAAGTAGCTGGGACTACAGGCATGAGCCACCATGCCCGGCTAATTTTTTCTATATATTTTTAGTTGGCCAATTAAATCCTTTCTATTTTTTTTTTTAGTACAGACAGGGTCTCGCTCTTGCTCAGGCTGGTCTCGAACTCCTGAGCTCAAAGGATCCACCCGCCTTGGCCTCCCAGAGTGCTAGGATTACAGGTGTGAACCACCGTGCCCGGCCTTTAGTGGCTCTTGAGAATTTTTTAAAAATACATTGTAGAATAGAATTTTTATTTTTTTATTTTTAAATTTAATTTTCTTTTCTCTCTCTTTTTTAATTTTAATTTTTCTAGTTCCTGAATGCATATGTAGGATACAATTTTTAAAAATCATAAAGTCAAGGGTAAGTACTCTTTTGTGAAAATTGTGTTTATATATATACAGTGAGTACACCCCGGGTTGCAAAGAAAGTATATTTCTGACTGCTGATCAAGTTCAAAGACCTTTTTTTGAGCAACTTTGCTTTAGACACTTATTAAATGAGATCATGCATGGAAGTTATTTAGTGTAGAATTGGAAACTTAGTGCCTAGTAAATGTTAGCTATTATCACTAATATAACTCCTTATTGTTGCTGTTTGCTCTGTGCCTGACACTGGGAGGGGGGGCAGGCTCTAGTCCTCTGCTACTTCAAGGCCCAGCCTACACCCCTTACTTACCAATCAGTGCCCTCAGGCTGCCCAATGCAGGGCTAGATACCAGGAAATCCGATGTTCTAGAGTGTTCTTCTGAGAAGAAAATGAGTATGAAGGACAGTGAGAATCTGGCTTGATGGCTGGAGGTGGGAGAGACGGGGAGAGGCCCAAGCGTCTAGTAGGCCTTAAGCATTGTCACCAGTCAAGATCCTCCCCATTATGTAGTTCAGACGCTGTCCCGAATTCGGCATCCTGTCACCCCAGACTAGGGTCTCAAATTCAAGAGCCATCATGAAATAAATGAGAGAAATGAGTCCAATGTGAGACAACAGGGAGCAGTGGGGACTGTGGTTAATTGGACAGTGTGTTCCTTGTAGAGGCATCCAAATTCAAAATTTCAAACTGTGTGGACAAAGAAAAAAAAAAGTTTGTGGCTGGGTCGAGGGCTGCCTTTTAAAGACCCCCCCTACCCTAGGGGCACAGGGAGAGAGCAGGCATCTTCCAGGTTACATGTCCCCACCCCTACCCCAGCAGGTCTCCAGGGATCAAGGGATCAGGGGAGTGGAGAGAGTCACAAAGAGCTTCAGAGACCAAAGGGCCAGAAAATGGGGTAGGGGGCGAGGGGGAAGGTTGGGCTTAGCTTAGACCAGGGTTTTTCAGCCTTAGCTCTATGGACATTTTGGGCTGAATGACTCTTTGTTGTGGGGAGCTGTCTTGGCCATTGTAGGATGCAGAACAGCATACCTGACCTCTACCCAGTAGATGATCCCTTTGTGACAACTGAAAGTGTCTCCAGACATTGCCAAATATTCCCTAGAGGAGGCAAAATCGCCCCAGACTGAAAACAATTGGCCAAGACAAATCAGCCAGAGTCCCTACGGCTGTGACCCATCCCCCCAAGCCTGCATGCAGACCTCACTACAGAGCTTGGGTTCTTCTGAGTTAGAATTCCCAGCTCTGCCACCTGCTGGCTGTGTGTGGGGTTGGGCAAGTAAGTGGTCACGTCTCTGTGCCTCAGTTTCCTCATCTGTGAGTTGGGCCAGCAAAGGTCCCTACCTCGTAGGATTGTGCAGAGTGGAAAGGACAATACAAATAAAGCACTAGGGCATACTGGATGCTTAATACATGCTCCTACGACCAGTGGGAGGTCCCCTGACTCTCTGAGAATCCAAACAAGGACCTGGAGCTGAGATCCCCAGGTTGGGGCAGGGGCTCAAACCGGTGGCCGGTGGGCCAGCCACTAGTGTGTTTTCGTAATCTGTATATTTCTCATTTTGAGTATTAATGGCTCTCTCGGGGGCTGACAGCACAGAGGAGTGATAAAGCACCCAGGCTCTGGAACTAGCCCACCTGGGTTCAAATGATGACCTTGAGCCAGTAGCTTCCCCTGTCTGTGCCTCAGTTTCCTCATCTGTGCAAAGGGGATCTCCACAGGACCAAAAATATCGTGACGATTAAATGAGTTAATATTTGTAACAGACTTAGAACTGTGCTCGGCTGTAAAGTGCTGGTTAAAGAGAATAGATGTCCTCGCTAGTTTACTGCAGATCCACGACCGTCCCCAGGATCTTGTCTGCCATTCCGGGGAAGGAGATTTCGCAGCACGGCAAGAGGGAGTTGGGAAGGACTTAACTTTTCACTGCGGGGCCTGACCCTGGGTCCCGGCTTTCCGCGGCGGGGAAGGGGGCCTCCTGGGTGCCCCCTGCGCGCGGCGGCCCTGCAGGCCTGGGGGCTGGACCGGAGCCGGGTGGGGGCTGGGCGGGGGCGCCGGCGTCCGCAGGGTCCGAGCGGCCGGCGCGCGTGTGAAGGTTACCGCTTCCCGGCGGGGCGGGGGCCGCGCGCTGTTGCTGGGGTCTGCGGGGCCTGCCTGCGCCCGCGCCCCCCCTCCTTCCCGGCCAGCCAGTGAGCGGTACCCGCCGCCGTTGCCAGGGGAAACTCGCCGCCCCGTTACCCAGCAACAAGCCTGGCCCAACCAGGCGCGAGGACCCTCAGGCCCCGCCCGCCGCTGCCCACTGCGTGCCCAATGCCAGGCGGGCAGAGCCGGCCCGGCTCCCGGAGACGGCGAGCGCGCTCATTGGCCGCCGCTGCGCCCGCCCGCCCGGATCTAGGGGAGCCTTCGGCGCGGGGGGCGGGGAGCCGGGCCCCGGGGAGCAGCCGGGGCGCGGCCTGCAAGCCTGCGACCCGGCTGGGGTGAGACCGGGGCTGGGCACCGTCCACCTCCCTACCCCCCCTGCCCTGCACCCTCGGGTGAGGATGGGCACTTGGGATGGGCTGGAAACAGGGCTGCGCATCCTGTCTCTAACCCCAGGAAGTTGGCCTTGTGAAAATAAGACACCAGGTGTCCCCCTTCCAGAAGGAGACCTGGGCATCCTGACCCCAGGGAGACAGGGACTGGTTGTCCCCCACAAACAGGGTTCAGGCATCGTGGCTCTTGAAAATAGGGGCTGAGGATCCTTCCCGGAAGAGAACCCAGGCGTCTTGACCCCATAAAAATAGGGGTATCCCTACCCCCTCTAAAAGGACCCAGGCATGTCTGCACCTGTGAAAGTTAGGACTGAGCATGCCACCCCCACAGGAAACATGGACTCAGGCCTTTGAGCCCCAGGCCCTAAGATGCCTCAGAGCTCCCTGCCATCCTGGTCCTCACCATGTTGATACTGGAAGACACTCCTGTCCCCTACAGTCACCAGACCCTCAAGTGTCCACTTCACCCAAATGACCACTTGCCCAGCCCCAAGGTGCAGACCTGCCTTCTTCCCTTCCCTCTGAGCCCTTTCCCCAGGGTCCGGTTTGTTGATCTCCCAGGAACTGGGTGTCTGACTTCAGAGCCACTTTCTCTCTACTCCTTAGCACCAGACCTCCCACCCTGTGCCAGGGGCCCAGGCCTCATAGTGCCAAGGATTCTGAAGTCCAAGCCTGGAGTCTCAGATTCTCCAGACACTTGGCAAAACAGTAGTGTGGCCAGGGAGGGAAGAAGGGGGCACTGGGTCTCCCCAGTCCCAGACCCCTGGGATGTCCAAGACCCCACGTCTGGAAGATCCAGCCTCCTGGCACTGGTAGGTGGCCACCATGGATCCAGGGTTGGGAGCCCCCAGCCTCAGAGACCTGGATGTGCGTCCCTAGGTCACTTCCCAGAGGCCCAGATTCCTCAGTCCCCTGCCTCCCCAGGGAGACCCAAGGCAGCCAAGCCAGCAGCTCCAGACCCCAGCTCCAGGCTTGTTGAGCCCAGGTGCGGCCCGCCCCTACCCTGCTACCTGGGGGGGCGGAGTCCAGGATTACTCAGCCTCCAGAATGAGGCGATGACATCATCCTGGGGGGGGTTGACTAATGGCCGCGATGGGGGGAGGCGGGGAAGTTTACCCGGTAACAGCCGCTGCCACTCGGCCCCGCCCCCAGGGAAGGGCCGGGCGGGGGAGGCAGAGCACACACACACACACACACACACACACACACACACACACACACACACACACCCAGCATCGCTCCCCCAGCGTCCCACATCCAACAGTTTCTTGGGGCAAGGGCAGGGATGGGTGTGTGTGTGTGTGTGTGTGTGTGTGTGTGTGTGTGTGATTGTGTTTGTGTGCTGGAGACTTCTCTGTAGGTCTGCGGTCAGCGTGGGGTTGTGTCAGGGTGTTGGCATATTAGGGTAGTGGTTGTGTCTGGCTCGTGTGCTATTGTGTGTCGCTTGATTGTGTGTCAGTGTGATGGTGTCACCATGCGACATTTGTCACAATGCCACATGTGTCATGGGGCCACTGTGACAATGTGATTGTGTGTCAGTGTGCTGTTGTGTGATGTTCTGGTGTGCTGTGTGTGAATGTGACGGTGTGACAAGTGTGCTGTTCTGTGCAGTGTGTGGCGTGTGTCAGTGAGATGGTGTGTGTCCGTGTGATTGTGTGTTTCAGAGCGATGTGTGTTAGTAGGAAGGTTTATGAATGTGCTATGTCACAATATCGTTGTGTTAGTGTAGTTGTTTGTATCTGGGAAATGCTGTGTGTTGGCAGGATTGTGTGTATGTCATGATGTTGGTGTGTGTGCATTCGCTGCTGTGTGTACGTGGGACTGTGTGTGCCATTGTGTGTGTCAGTGGTCTTTGTGTTATGTTGTGTGTGTGTGGTGGGACCATGTGTCACTGTGACAGTGTGTGTCAATGTGCTTTACTGTGTGTTGGGGAAGATGTGCGTGCATGTTACTTTTATTGTGTGTCTGGACAACTTTGTGTATGGTGGGATTGTGTGTGTGACATTGTGATTGTGTCTGAAAAATGTGCCTGTGGGACTGTGTGTCACAAAGAGTGTGTGCATTTGTACAGTAGTGTATGTCACTGTGGTTGTGTGCCACTGTGGCTGTGTTTGTCAGGGTGCTGTTGTGTGTCCATGGGACTGTGTATATGTTAATCAGATTGTGTGTGTGTGCACAGTATTGTGTCTCATTGTGATTGAATGTATCATTGTTGTGATTGTGTCACTGTGATAGCGTATGTCAGGACCAATTGGCTGTGGGATTGTGAGGGTGTCACTGTGTTGATTGTGTGTCACTGATATTGTGTGTCTTAGGGTGACGTGTCCTAGAGACTGTGCATATGTCATAAAGATAACACGTACCTGGGCAATGCTGTGTGTCACTGTGATTGTGGGTTTGGGCAGTGCTGTGTGTCCTGGGACTGTGTCTGTGTCACTGGGATTTTGTGTGTCTGTGTGATGCTGTGCGTCACTGCATGCTCCTGGGGCCGTGTGTGTGTCGCTGTGTGTCATTGTGATTGTGGGGGGGCGACGCTGCGTGTCCCTGGGACAGTGTGTGCGCGCGCGCGCGCCGCTGCGATTGTGTGTCAGCGCGCTTCTCCGGGTGTCGGGGGAAGGTGCGCGTGTCTCCAGGCCTCCTGCCCGAGAACAGCAGCGCTGCGCTCTGATTGGCTGTGGCCTCACCAGTGAGAAGCTCCCGAATCCTGCGGTAACTTGGTAACTTGGTAACTCGGCCCGCGCCGCAGCCCGGGGCTGGGGGCTGGGGACCGGGGACTGGGGGCTGGGGGCTGGGGACTGGGAGGGGCCCCGCCCCGATCGCGCAAGGCCCGCCCCTGCGGGCGACCCCTGGCCCAGGTGCCCCTCCCGGCCCTGCCTCGCCCCTGCCTGCCCACCTCACTCCCTGCGTCTGGGTCCCCTACTCTGACTCCATCTCCCTCACCTCTGTGTCACTGTCCCTATCTCTGCCACTCGCTTGGTCTCTCTGTCTCTGACTCCCCCTTGTTTATCTCTCCCTATCTTTGTCTTCCTGTAGCTCTCTGTCTCCCAGGTCCCATCTCTGTTTCTTCCTTCTCTGTCTTACCCATCCGTCTTGCCAGGACTGTCTCTCCCTGTCTCTGTCTTCCCTTTTCTGTCTCTGTCCCCGCCATCTCTGTCTCTGTCTCCCTCTGTCTCTGTCTTTCCATCTTACTTTCTTGGACTGTCTCTCCTTGAATCTGTTTCTGTCCCCCCCTGCCTCATTCTCCCCACCTTTGTCCCCCCTTCCCACCTCTTGTCTCTGTCTCTCCTTCCCACCCTCTCTTTCCCCATCCTCTCTGTGTCACTCCCATAGCCCTGCTCAGAATTCACTTTTCATTCTTTGGAGACAGCCAGGGGACCATTCGCTACTTCATCCTCGCCCGCAGGCCCGTGCGTCTGGCAGCAGGCCCCACGCAGGGCAGACTTCAGGAAGGACTTCCCGCCCTGGTTCAGCACCCGAGCTTTATCGCTTGGGCCAGGCGGAGGCCAGGCGGCCCCGTGGCTTCCGGAGCGCCCAGGCGGGATGAGCTCACTGCAAGTTGGCTTGGATTTCATCAGCTTCCTCTGGCGGAGGTGCCCCCACTCCTCTGCAGGCGCGGGCCGCGCGGGCGGATCCGCCGGGCGCCTGCTGCCCCCGAGCGGCCAAAGGCAGAAGCGCAGGCGCCTCGCGAAGAGCCCACCTTTGCTCCGGATGACGTGACCAGCTCAGGAACGCCGCAAACACGAGCCCGGACCCAGTTAGTCCTCAGCTCAGCACCAGGAGACTCACTGTTTTAAATCCTGTTTACGATGGAGGGTGTGAGGTCGGAGAAGGGAAGCCGGCCACCTAAGGTCGCGTAACTGCTGAACCCAACGCAACCTTTCTGGGCTTATGAAATGGGGGGCAGACGGGGTGCTTGTTGCCCCCAAGATGTCAGTCGGCATTTATTCTTATATTCACTCGTTCAGAGTCTACACGCGAGGCTTCCTCTGTGCCAGGCCCTGGGGACACCGCTGTGAGCGAAACAGACGAAAATCCCGCCGTCCTGGGCTGACACTCTGGTGTGTGTGGGGGAAGATAGTGAAGCACATAGACAACAATACAAAGTGTGTCTTCAAGTAGGAAAAAGAAGCCGGGGAGGGCGCTCAGGGGTGTTCAGGGCGGGTCTCCATGAAAAAGTGATATTTGAGTAAAAGCCCCAAAGGAGGGGAGGGAGGGAAGAACAGGTGCGAAGGCTCCGAGGCCAGAGTGGGCGTGTCCAGGGTAGTGAAGGGATACCGTGCTGGAAGGGCTGGAAGGGAGTGAGAGAGGGGAGAAGAGCGGGAGGGGAGGTGGGAGCCCAGGGCGGCCTTTGAGCAGAGGAGGGATGCGCGCTGACTTAGACTTTCACAGGCGCCCCCTGGCGGCCAAGTGGGAAACAGGCTGTGGGGCACAGAGCGGGAAGCCCAAGAACACTGTCAGTGACTCATGGCTGGAGGTGGCGTCCACTGGAGGAGGGTGGAGGCTGTGGGGTCAGATTTGGGACATATTTTGAAGATGGAGCTGATGGGATTAGAGCTGATGGGATTGGCTGAGGCACTGGGTGTGGACGTGAGGGACAGAAGGGAGTTTAGGGGGTTCCAGGTTTTGGCTTCAGCAGCTAGAAGGATGAAGATGCCGAGAGACCAATCATCGTTGTCACCATGGTTGCACCTCTCACGTTCTGTGCACCCACTATGTGCTGGGCACTGTGCCAACTCGGTGCTTTACATGCGTGTCAAACCCGTAGGACCATCCTGAGAGGCAGGAGGTGGAGAGGGGAGATGTGGTAGGATTCTGGATTTATTTAGATTTATTTATGTTGAAAGTAGAGCCTACCTGATTTGCTCAACAGTTATTTGTGGACTAAATGGATAATAGATAATGGTAATAATAGCGGAGTGTGGTGGCTCACACCTGTAATCCCAGCACTTTGGGAGGCCAAGGCAGGAGGATCGTTTGAGGCCAGAAGTTTGAGACCAGCCTGGGCATCATAGTGAGACTCCATCTCTACAAAAAATGTTAAAAATTGTCTAGGAACGGTGGGGTGCACCTGTAGTCCCACCTACTTGGGAGGCTGAGGCAGAGGATCGCTTGAGTCCAGGAATCTGAGGCTGCAGTGAGCTATGATTGTGTCACTGCGCTCCAGCCTGGGCGACAGAGTGAGAACCTGTCTCTTGCTCTTTTTTTTTTTTTTGATTAATTATTTTTTTTTTTGAGACAGAATCTCCAAATGTTTTTGATTTTTAGTTGCCTGGCTAATTTCCTTTCCTATTTTTTAGTAGAGACAGGGTCTTGCTTTTGCTCAAGCTGGTCTCAAATTCCTTACCTCAAGCGATCCTCCCGCCTCAGCCTCCCAGAGTCCTAGGATTATAGGCGTGAGCCACCGTGCCCGGCGGAGAACCTGTCTCTTAAAGAAACCGCCCCCTCAAGAAATACCCCGGATAATAGTAGATAGCACACATAGCATTCATCTGGCACTCTTCTTGGCACTTTGTTTCATTTAACCCTCAAAACATGCTCTCATTAGTGTTACATGGGGGAAACTGAGGCACAGAAAGGTTAAGTACTTTGTCCAGTCACAACACTACTAATAACTAGAATAATTTATTGTAGGTGCAGTGTAGTGGGCTCTGGGAATCAGAAAGACTATTCTGGCTTCAAATCCCAGCTCCCAGTGTCTCTGGGCTTTGGTTTCTTGCTGTGTCAAATGGGGATTAGAAGCATATCTTTGACACGGGCTTGCAGGATGAGTTGATCAGATGGCGCATGTAACAAAAATGAGCCCAAGACGTGGAAAGTGCTCATTAAATATTGATACAGACAGGGCTGGGGATACAGTGATAATCAAGTCACACAGGACCCTAAACCAATCATGATAAAATAATACACGTACTCATTCAGTCGCCCCGAGAGACCTGTCACCTTTGACTCTCGGGCTGCCTCCTCCAGGCAGGACTAGAGGATTGCCTCCCTGCCTCCCCTCAGCCTCATAGAAGCTCATCTGCTTTGTATCCTGCTCTGAGCTGTTTCTGTCAGAGAATGTGCTGCCTTTTGCCTCCTGCTTGCCTGGCCTGGCGGGGCCTGCCTCAGTTTCCCTCTCCAGGTGAGCCCTAAGGCGCTGCCTCTGTCCTCTCCACCTCCCTCGACTGCTCCCTGGCCAGGCCAGCATCTTCAGAGCCTTGGAAAGCCCCCATATTCACCTGGCTTGCTCCCGTCTTTCACTCAGGTCTGTGCCCCAATGTCACCTCCTCAGAGAAGCCCTCCCGGACCATCTCTGTCCCCCCACTCTGCCTTATTTTGCTCCACAGCGCTCCTTTTTCATATTCATTTCTTTAGCTATTTATTGTCTGTCTCTTCCTGGAGCAAGTGAGCCCCATGGCGGGAGAGACATGTTCATTCCCATTTCACAGATCGGGAAACCAGAAGGAGGCCTGGCACATAGCAGGTTTTCAAGGTTTCAGGACCATTTGTGGCACGAATCAAGGTGCGCGTCTCAAGTGGCAGGGAGAGCGCCGCACCGCCCCCTGGTGGCGGTGGGAAACGTCTCCGCCCGCACGACTCAAATTTCCCCCCAGACCCTCGGGTCAGCCCTCAGCAGCTACGTACCTCTTCTTCTTTTTTAAAAAATCTATCTCTGACCAAGGAAGAACTGCAACTAGGTATTAATGCTAGAACTTAACTCCATTCCACGTGCAAACACAAAGTATTTTTTATGATTATTTCCTGAACTTTTAAAATGGATTTTGCAAATTCCTGAGACCATTATTGAAACTGACGCGTAACTGACATGCTTCCCTAAAGCCCCCAAACTCCTAAGTGCAGCACTCCAGGTAACC
The DNA here is from genome assembly GCA_963574885.1 of Lepilemur ruficaudatus. Classification (NCBI taxonomy): domain Eukaryota; kingdom Metazoa; phylum Chordata; class Mammalia; order Primates; family Lepilemuridae; genus Lepilemur; species Lepilemur ruficaudatus. The sequence continues at coordinate 9,801 of CAUYRT010030361.1, forward strand.
AGCACCTGGGAAAAGAAACCGAACAGAATATGAACTCCCTTCCCAGACGTGCTCTTCCAGTCGCTACTCTCCAGAGTAATCATTATCCTGCATTCTAACAGCAGAGATTAGTTTTGCTTGTTCTAGAACTCCTTAGAAACAGAACCACGTTCTTTGTTGTGTTCGTCTGGCTTTTTCTTACCCTGACGTTTGGAGATTCATGCCTGTTGTTGTAGGCAGGGGTAGACCGTTCCCTTTCATTGCTGTAAAGTACTCCTGTGCGTGAAGGCAGCACAGTATAATTATCCAGTCTCTTGTTGACAGGCATTTGGGTTGTCCCAGGTTGGGGCTGTGTCAGTTTGCTTAGGGCTGCCATCACAAAGCATTACAGACTGGGGGATGGACACGCTTGAAGCTCTGACTCGGGTGGGGGAAAGGCAATATACGGAACCTAAACATTTGTACCCCTGTAATATGCTGAAATAAAAAAATAAAAAAATAAAGTATTAGCTGGGCATGGTGGTGCGTGTATGTAGCTACTTGGGAAGCTGAGGCAGGAGGATCCCTTGAGCTCAGAAGTTCAAGGCTGCCGTGAACTATGATCGTACCATTGCACCCCAGCCTGGGCAACACAGTGAGACCCTGTTTCTTAAAAAAAAAAAAAAAAAGAATTTTGGGAGGACACAACTGAGCAACTGAGTCCATAACAAGAACTAATATGTTGGCGGGGCGCGGTGGCTCACGCCAGTAATACACGCACTCTGGGAGGCCGAGGCGGGCGGATTGCTCAAGGTCAGGAGTTCGAAACCAGCCTGAGCAAGAGCAAGACCTTGTCTCTACTAAAAATAGAAATTAATTGGCCAACTAAAAATATATGTAGAAAAAAATTAGCTGGGCATGGTGGCACATGCCTGTAGTCCCAGCTACTTGGGAGGCTGAGGCAGGAGGATCGCTTGAGCCCAGGAGTTTGAGGTTGCTGTGAGCTAGGCTGACGCCATGGCACTCTAGCCCAGGCAACGGAGTGAGACTCTGTCTCAAAAAAAAAAAAAAAAAAAGAACTATTATGTTAAAGCTGCTGTGAACATTCGTGTACATGATAGGTCTTTCGGTGGCACCTGCATGCATTTCCGTTGTGTAAATATTCCAGAGAGGAATTGCTGGCTCACAGAGTATGTGTGTGCTGAGCTGTAGTAGAACCTACTCACAGTGGTTGGAACATTTTACATTCCTTCCAGCAGCAGATGGGAGTTCCAACTGTCCCATGTCCTTGTCAGACTTGATATTGTCTGTCTTTTCCTTTTTCTTTTCTATTTTTTATTTTGGGTTTTCCGGTGAGGACCGGAAAACCTGCTAGACAAATTCTAAAAGAGCTATAACACTTGTCTGTCTCTTTCTTTCTTTCTTTTTTTTTTTAAGACAGGGTCTCGCTCTGTTGCTCAGGTTAGAGTGCCATGGCGTCAGCCTAGCTCACAGCAACCTCAAACTCCTGGGCTCAAGCGATCCTCCTGCCTCAGCCTCTCAAGTAGCTGGGACTACAGGCATGCGCCACCATGCCCGGCTAATTTTTTCTATATATTTTTAGTTGGCCAATTAATTTCTTTCTTTTTTCAGTAGAGACGGGGGTCTCGCTCTTGCTCAGGCTGGTTTCGAACTCCTGACCTTGAGCGATCCTCCCGCCTCGGCCTCCCAGAGTGCTAGGATTACAGGCGTGAGCCACTGCACCCGGCCAGTTCCACCTTTTAATCAGGAACAGGCAACCGAATCCATATGGAGACACCGCCTTTGGGCCATGAGATTGGCAAATCTCAAAAAGTGATAAAACACAGTGTTGGTGAGGCTGGGGGGACATGTCCTCCTGTCCTGTTTATGGTAGTAGAAATGGCCAAAACTTCTTTGCTGAGCTCTGTCACCATCAGAGGTGGCTTTGCTATGAAGTAAATGAAGAGTAACATTCCAGGCACCACACTGCCACAGCTCTGTCCGACAACCGGGGAGATGCCTTATGGTCTTGTAAGTTTTGCTTCTTTCGGCCGGGCGCGGTGGCTCACGCCTGTAATCCTGGCACTCTGGGAGGTCAAGGCAGGAGGATCACTCAAGGTCAGGAGTTCAAAACCAGGCTGAGCAAGAGTGAGGCCCCATCTCTACTGAAAACAGAAAGAAATTAATTGGCCAACTAAAAATATATAGAAAAATTAGCCGGGCATAGTGGCGCCTTCCTGTAGTCCCAGCTACTCGGGAGGCTGAGGCAGGAGGATCACTTGACCCCAGGAGTCTGAGGTTGCTGTGAGCTAGGCTGATGCCACGGCACTCTAGCCCGGGCAACAGAGTGAGACTGTCTCAATAAAAACAACTTTTATTGCTTTCTTATTCTTTTTTTCTCCAAGAGTGCTTCCAAATGTGATAAGCTTTAGGCCCCACATAACATGGGTCTGTCTCTATTCATTTTGGTTGTAAAGTAAAAATAAGGGCGAATAACCTTTGATCCAGAAACTGTCCTTCTTTCATTGAGAACTTACAATGTGTCAGGCCTTGTACCTAGTACCTTATGTGTATTAATTCATTAATCTACTGAACTTTGCACAGCACATTTCAGAGAGAGGTGTTACCATCTGTATGACGAAACTGAAGTTCATGAAAATGTTGTACTGTATGTTGCCCAAGGTTACACAGCTGGTGTGTGACAGAGTCACAATTCAAACCCAGGCCTTCTGGCTTCAGAGTCCACACTGTTAAAATTTGACATCACGTGCCTTTAAATAAAAGTTTTTATTTTATTTTATTTTATTTTATTTTATTTTTAGAGACAAGGTCTCTTTCTGTCACTCAGGCTGGAGTACATTGGTGTGATCACAGCTCACTGCAGCCTCCATCTCCTAGCCTCAAGTGATCCTTCCGCCTCAGCCTCCCAAGGCACTGGGATTACAGATATGAGCCACCATGCACAGCCTTACATGCCCTTTTGAGCAAGGTTACAGATTATGCGTTCAAAAAGATGTATGCCTAAGCCCGGTGCAGTGGCTCACGCTTGTAACCCTAGCACTCAGAGAGGCCGAGGTGGGTGGATCGCTTAAGGTCGGGAGTTCGAAACCAGCCTGAGCAAGAGCGAGACCCCGTCTCTACTAAAAATAGAAAGAAATTAATTGGCCAACTAAAAATATAAAGAAAAAATTAGCCAGGCATGGTGGCGCATGCCTGTAGTCCCAGCTGTTTGGGAGGCTGAGGCAGGAGGATTGCTTGAGCCCAGGAGTTTGAGGTTGCTGTGAGCTAGGCTGATGCTATGGCACTCACTCTAGCCCAGGCAACAGAGCGAGACTCTGTCTCAAAAAAAAAAAAAATGTGTGCCTATAGAAGTTCAATGCAGCATTGTTGGCAGTGCCACCAAATTGGAAACAAAGCAAATGTCCATGAGACCAAGTGGGCCAAGTTATGGCCCATCTATAAGATGGAATATCATACAGCAGTTTAAAATGTTGTCAACCATCCATTGTTAAGTTAAAGATACGGAATTCTAGTATATATAGACTTTATTTTATAAAAAGGGAAGAAAACAGTAGTAATAAAGATTCACTCATTCGTTCAACAAGTATCTTTTGAAAGCCTACTATGTGTGCCAGACACTGTTGGAGGCACGGGGGACATATCATGTATAAAACAGATAACATAGTGGAGGAGACAGACGGTGAACAAGATAAATAAGTAAAAGATGTGGTAGTTTAGAAGATGAATGGTAAAATGGAGAAATAAAGCTGGGAACAGGAAAAGGTATGGGAGGTTTTGTGATTTTTAAATGGGTGGTTTCACAGAAGGCCTCTACGGGGAGGTGACCTTTGAATAAAAGGCCGAGGTAAGTGATATAGTGAATCCGGCAGGTATTTTGGGCAATTATAAAAGGATTAAGTTGTATGTTAGAGAAAATCTCTCAAGGGCTGTTAACAGTAGCCACATAAGGGACAAGGGATTACCAGGTACTTCCACTGTCCATGTTTTAAATCACAAAATAAAATTACCAGCGCCTCAGAGAATCCAGTCTGAACAATTATAACTGATATCACCTCCTGTGAGGATATTCCATGGCACTGATCATCACTTGTCATAATGGGTTTATTATGTCTAAGTTTTGGTTAATGTGTGCAACCCCTAGGGATTCTGTAGCCAAATCCAGCTGCTGCTGCTTTGAATGTCTTCCAGTTCCTGGAATGCACCAAGCTCACTCACCACAGGGCCTTTGCACAGGCTGTGTGCATTGCCTGAACAGCCAGCCCCTCTCCGACCTCTCCTCCTGCCCCTCTGGTAAGGCATCTCCTACGGCTGCTGTTATTTCACATTTGCTTGTGTCTCCCCTCATGAAGGCTGGGCTGGGGTCTGTCTTCCTCCTCATCTTGACTCCCTCTCCATTTTTCCCCCAACACAGAGCCTGGAGCTCAATGTTGATTTAGAGAATGAACGAATAATTCTAGCGGTTGAAAATTTTTAACTTCTAAAACTAACTCCAAGGTTTTATTGGTAGGAGGGGTCAAACCAGGTCAGGCTTCCAGTTGTCACTGCCCAGTGCCTGTCACCTACTTACTGGAACCAGGAATGATGCCCTGGAGGCGGAATCAGCTTGAACAAAGAGGTAGAGGGCAAAGAGTGATGTCTGCATCTTCTCTTTCTGGAAGGAGGTATCCAGAAAGAAGGAAGTTGAATATGCTTCCAGATCCTCAGTGCAGATCAGTTCTACCCCATCCGGCCTCCACCCGCGGGGGCGCGGCTCCTTTAAGGCTCCCGGAAACGGGCCGACAGGGCCGGAAGTGACCCTCTTTATTTCCCCTCCTCACGTGGTGCGGACAGGAAATGACGCAAACGGCCCGGGAGCTGCGGACGCAGAGGCCGACGGAGCGGGAGTCGCGGACGCCGCGGGGTCTCCGGGACAGGTGACCGGGGGAGGGGGCCAGGAGCGCGCCCAGAGAGGGCGGGGCCTAAACCCCCACGTGGCGGGAGCGGGAGCAGGCGCGGGCGGGGTAGTGAGCAGCCGGCGGGGGCGGGGCCAGAATACTCTGTGGGGGGCGGGGACAGGACGCCCACATGGGAAGCCGGCGGGGCTTTTCGAGGAGTGTGGGAGGCGACGGGCCAGGCTGCGGGCGGGGCCAGGTTATGGGTGGGCAGCTGGGGTGGGACCTAAAAGTTGTGTCCGTGCTGGGGGCGTGGCCAGGACGCGGGCCACAAACGCTGGGGGCGCGGCCAGAAAGTTTAGCTTCAGCTGGAAGTGGATCCAGATCATTGGCGGGAAGTCGGGGGTGGATCCAGAGCGTGACGCGAAGGCGAGGGCGGGGCCAAAATGTGGCGGGGCGCCAAGGGCCGGGGCCAGGGTCCTGGTGGGGAATGCAGGGGGTGGAGCCAGAAAGTTGTGCTTGAGCAAGAGGCGCGGCCAGAACGTTGGCTGGGAAGATGGCAGGTGTGCCGGAACCGTGGCTGGGGAAGCCGGGGGCGGAGCCAGATGATGACGCTGTGAGGCGGGGGCGGGATCGGGGGCGTGACCAGAAAGTTGACAGGGCAAATCGGAGGCGGGGCCAGAGCGTGGGCTGGGGAAGCTGGGGGCGGGGCCGGAATAATAACATGAGAAGGCGGAGCCGGGCTCAGGCTGCACCTGGGGAGCCAGGGGCGGGGCCAGGGGGAGTGCCTGGGAAGTCGGAGGCGAGGCCAAGTTAATGACGGAAGAGTGTGGGCGGGGCCAGAAGTCTGGTGGGAAAGGTGGGGCCAAAAGTTTTTCCCTGGCGGAGGGCGGGGCCAAAGCGGCTTCCGGGATCCCGGGGGCGGGGCCCTGTCGTTCCCAGCCAGGCTGGGCTGGGTTGGAGCTTTTCACCGAAAATCCGGGGGCGAGCCCAGGAAGTCTTGTTCTCGTTGGGGCGGGCGAAGTGTTCACTGGGAAGGTCAAGCCAGGTCCAGGAAGCCTTGCAAGTGAGTACTGGGCCTGTTTTCAGAATCTTTTCGAGGAGTGTGGGAGGCTGCCGTAGCTTTCTCAGGATGCTGGAAGCAGGGCTGGGACATCCTGAGGGAGGCGTGGACTTAGAATGTTCTCTGAGAGTACGGGGTTTGAACTTTGAGTGTAGGGTTGGGGATGTTTCTGAAGCTTACCAGGCAGAGCCAGAATGTTCACTGGATGTGAGCGACCCCAGAATGGGCACAGGAAGGTGGATTTGGAACTTTTTTGTGCAGGTTGTGCCGCTTGAGCTCTCTTGAGGTAGGGGTTAAAACTCTTACCATAGGGACATGGAGGCTGGACTAGAGTCTTCCTTTGGAGGAGAGCAGTGTTGGATGTTTCCTTAAGCGGTTGGGTGGGGCCGGAACATTCCCAAGGTGGATTTGACAACAATATTTACAAGGGAAGTGGGTGAGTCAACAAAGATCGTGAAGTAGCAGAGTCTACGTTTTTCTGGGGGCATGGCTAGCTCTTGAAGAGGGAGTGAGGGTGAGGCCTGGAATTCTCTTGGGGTATAAGTTTTTTTTGTGTGTGTGTCTATGTGAGGCTCCCCCAATATGGGATAGGATGAAGCAGATAGGGAAGCCATTGGCTTTCAGTCCTTCTGTCCCTTCTGCCCTCAGGAACCCTCAGTGCTGATTCTGCAGATTCTGCAGGGGAGGTTTGCTGGGACCCTGGCCCTGCCGAGCCATCGCAATGGTGAGACTAAAAGTGGGGTCTGTAGAATTTGAGCTTTGGGGAAGAGGACAGTATCCAGGGGACAGACTCTCAGACTCTGGATTGAATGGCCCTGGTATGGGTGGAGGGTTTCTTCCCCATCCCTCAACTGCCTCCCGGTCTCAGGCAGCCACACTGGATTTGAAATCAAAGGAGGAGAAGGATGCTGAGTTGGACAAGAGGATCGAGGCTCTTCGGAGGAAGAATGAGGCCCTCATTCGGCGCTACCAGGTGCCCTAGCCCTGCCCTGGGAGACCCCATCCCCTCTCTTCCCCGCAGTGAGTTTTTCTCACCTCTCCCTTCCTTAAAACCTTTTCATGGCTCCACATCATTGTCAGGATAAAAGCCAAAGGCTTTTCTTCATTCCATTACTCATTCATTCATTTGCAGATACGCACCAAGGTGTCGCTGTACCAGGCCCTGTACTGCTAGGGATATAGCCTTGACTGAGACAGCCCCAGGCCTACTCTTCCAGGGCTCAAGCCTAGTCAGGGAGACAGCCCTGTCCTCATTTATTGATGAGCCACCATGGACAAGGCTGAATGAGGGACTTTGGGGTGTTTGGGAGTCCAGAGGGGGCTACTGACCCAGCCTGGGGACATGAGGGAGGGCTTCCTAGTGGAGGGCACTCTGAGGCTTGCGTGGTGAATAGACATTAGCTAGCTGAAAAGGAGAGGAGAATGTGTTTCAGGCAGAGGAAACAGTTTGTGTAAATACTTGGAAGCAAGAGAGAGCTTAGAGCTTAAAGTTGGAGCATTAGTTGGGGAAGAATTGACCTGGAGAGGTCAGCAGGGGCTGTGCCATGCAGGGCCCTGAATGCCACCAGACTGAGAGTTTCGGACTCTCCTGAGCACACTGAGGAGCCATGGAGGGCTTTAACAGGGGGGACTAGGTCAGAATAGCTTTCTAGGAAGACCCCTCTGCCTGCTTTGTGGCAGTGGATGGGAGGAGGCAATACTGGAGACCAGAGACCAAGGATGAAGTTGGGGCAGACACCCTAGGGGGAGAGGAGGTGCCTGGCTCAGGACAGGGCTGTTGAAGGGGACGAGGTTACTGGTTGGGGGAAGAGGGAGGGTCCAGGACAAGGGCCCAGAGCAGGTGGTGCGCTGTCCCTGAGATAGGATCCAGAAAGAGGCATGGGTTTCATTTATTCATTCTTCATGCATTCATTCATCAAGAAACAATTGAGTTTCTGTTGTGTGCCAGGTGGTGTTTTAGGCTTGGGGTACATGTCAGTGAACAAAGTAGACACATTCCTGTCTCAGGTAGAGTGTCGCAGTGGGGGAGGCAGGCAGTAAGCAAAGTGCACAGGGTGCCCGGTACTGGATGAGAACAGCAAGAACAGCGGGGGAGCTGGTTTCTACAGGGTGGTCCGGGTGAGGCCTCGCTGGGAAGGCAGCATTTGAACAGAGACCTGAGGGAGGGAGGGGTTGAAAGCTGTCTGGGGAAAAGGGTGTTCCTGGTGGAGGGATCAGCCAGTGCAAAGGCCCAGAGGCAAGTCTGAGCCTGGTGTGTTATGGGAACAGTGAGGAAGCCAGAGTGATCAAGGGGGAGAGGCTGAGAGAGGAGGTCAGGGAGGTAACAAGGCCAGGTCCTGGAGGGTCCCGTAGGCTGTGGGGAAGGCTCTTACTCTGAGGTGGAGACTACAGGAGGGTTCTGAGCAGGGGAGCAACGTGACAGAGTTTGAGGGACAGAGTTTGAGGGATGATGCTGAAATGACCAGTTTTGAGAGAGGCCTGGGCTCGGGTCAGACTTAGGAGGGATTCAGGGGGGACTGTGGGAGTCCAGATGGCAGACAGGGCACCTGATCTCCCTGCCTCCCACCGGCTGCTTGCTCCCAGGAGATTGAAGAGGACCGCAAGAAAGCTGAACTCGAGGGAGTGGCAGTGACAGCTCCCCGGAAGGGCCGCTTTGTGGAGAAGGAGAACATGGCAGTTGAGGTGGTGAGCTCATCTCCTGGGCTGGCGGGTGGCCTCCATCCTGGTAGCTGCCCTCTCTGGGTAGCTGCCTTCTCTGGGTGTGGGCTGTCCCATCCCAGTCGCTTTGCCCCAGTGACTGTACTTTCCTCCTTTCTCCTCTTCTAGGAGAAGAGCCTGGGTCCTTCCCGGAGGTCTCCTGGGAGCTCTCGGCCCCCAGGGGCCAGCAAGGGGGGCCGGACGCCTCCACAGCAGGGAGGCCGGGCAGGCATGGGCCGGACTTCCCGCAGCTGGGAGGACAGTCCCGGGGAGCAGCCTCGAGGAGGAGCTGGGGGCCGCGGCCGGAGGGGCCGTGGCCGGGGGTCCCCTCATCTCTCTGGAGATGGCTCGACCGCTGACCGCAAGTCCAAGGTAGGAGCTGCGCTGGGCTTGAAGACCCGGGCTGGGACCCCCTTGTCCCCCTTGTCCCGTTTTTTCTGTTCCTACTCTCAAATGGACTATTTTTCTGTTTGTCTTTAGGAGTGAGTGTGTGTCTTTCTCTCTCTCCTTTTCCTTGCATCTCTGCCTCCTTCCCCCTCCCCCCTCTGCCCAGTGCTTGTGCTCTCCCTGTGTGTCCCTTTTCTCCCTCTCTCTGGTGTGTGCTCACCTGCTCGTTCTCTGCCCTTCTCTGTCTCCTCTCTTTCTGGCACTGTCTGTCTGTCAGGCGGGCGCTGACTGCTGGGCTCTGCGCGGTGCTCTCTCTGTGCCCATCTCAGTCCCTGAGTTTCCTTGTGGGGAGCGGTGACCTCCCCGACATGTAGGTCAGCAGGGTGGGAGGCTGTCTAGCACGGCGGCTCACAGCCCATCGGGGACTTGGGTGCAACCTGCCCTGATCAGTTGCCTGTCCTCAGGCAGCTCACTTCCCCCTCCCTACTCCTTGTGAGCTTCTGGTTCTCGTGCTTATGAAGAAATAAGACTGAGATTTAAAGATTATTGTAAGCATTCTGTGACATCGGGCATCGAGAGTAAGCACTCAGCAAGCATGAATGTTTACTGTTCGGGCGTGCTAAGCTGCTGTCACAGAAAGACCCCAAATGCTGCAGCCCAAATAGAGTGGAAATTTATTTCTCTCTTGTGTGTTGAGCCCTGTGGCGAGGAGAGTGGCCCAGGTGGGGAGACCCTGCTCCATGAGGTCACTCAGGGACCCAGGTTTCTGCCCCTTGTTGCTTGTTGGTCCCCTAGGGCATGGTCATTGTTTGCATGGCGAAAGCTGGGTCCATGACACAATTGAGGTCCAGGTCCCACGAAGGGGAAAGAGGGGTTTTGTCACTTCTCACATGCTGTTGGTGAGAACTTCAACACCTGGCCACGCCCAGCCGCAAAGGAGACTGGGAAATGAAAATGTCATCTCCAGCTGGTTGGCCTTGTGCTCATCTGAAATTGTCTTACTGTGGACGAAGGCGTTGCGGGGGGGGTCCCTCAGCCGTCTGCCAGGTTGTTACTGTTATTACCATGATTGCTGCTGTGGCCACTGTGGTGTGTCCCCCGCACCCTGACACTGAACTCCCAGGTTCAGCGATTTGCTAGAAGGACTCACAAGGCTCAGCATGTGTTTGAGTCACGACTTAGATTTGTCACGGTGAAGGGACACAGAGCAGACGCAGCAAGGGGAAAAGGTACCTGGGCTGCAGTCTGGAGGAAAGCAGGTGTGAGCTGCCGAGTCCTCCCTGTGGAGCCACAAGGGACGCGCTTAATTCTTCTGGTGCTGAATTGTGACAATGCGTGTCTACTGGGACGCTCGTGAGGAGTTTTTAATTGGAGACAGTCACATAGGTCTTCTCTGCCTAGAACATACCAACGTTCCAGACCCCAAGGAGGACAGCGGCGTGCAGTGTGTACCCTGCTGTAGGCACAGTCTAGGCGCCGTGAGCCACCCTCTCAGTTCACCGTTGGCTGGGAACACCATGCGGGCACATTGCCAGATGCCAGCCAGGGCCAGCCTTGCCAGCAGGCCTGTCCCAGGAGAGCAGTCTCGGGCCTGCTGTGCCAGCCCTCTTCTGCACAGGGGCTGAGTAGTCTGTCCTGATGCTGGTGTTTCCATCTTTGTCCCTCTTCCTCCCCCAGGAGTGGGAGGAGCGGCGCAGGCAGAACATCGAGAAGATGAACGAAGAGATGGAGAAGATCGCAGAGTACGAGCGCAACCAGCGGGTCAGTAGCACAGGCGTCACCGTCCGCAAGGCGGGGCAGAGCTGCCTGAGCCCCTGGGGAGCCCGCCGACCCCTACCTCCTCCCCTACCTGCAGGAAGGGGTGCTCGAGCCAAACCCGGTGCGGAACTTCCTGGACGATCCCCGGCGACGCAGCGGGCCCCTGGAGGAGCCCGAGCGGGACCGCCGGGAGGGCAGCCGCCGGCACGGGCGCAACTGGGGGGGCCCTGACTTCGAGCGGGTGCGCTGCGGCCTCGAGCACGAGCGGCAGGTAGGTGCTGGCAGTGGGGCACCCGGGGCACCCAGTGTGCTGCCAGGGACTGAGTACACGGCAGAACGAGACAGACGGGGACCACAGTGTCTCTCTCTCGCCAGTGGCACAGGATTTTAGCTATTATGGATTTGGGGCACGCTTTGATTCCTGCCAGGGCGAGTCTCCCTCATTCTTGATAATTGGAGTGTTTATGATGCACCGTCCATGTGGCTGTGTGAGGGGTAGGGATCCGGCCTAAGAGAGGAGGGACAGGCACTGTCCCCACGCTTGGCGGTTTGTCCCCAGGTTGCCTGTCGGCTCTTCTGCTGCAGTTACAGCTTTATGGTTTTGGGGTTTTGCCTTGTTACTAATTAGGCACCTGCTGTGTGCTAGGCACCATTTGGGATGCTGGAGATCAGAGTTATGGGGCAAAGCCCTTGCCCTGGTGACATTTATCCTGGTAGATGCTAAGTAAATGAAAATGCAGTGAGACGTCAGGCGATGCCAAATGCTGTGAAGAAAGGTCTGGCAGGGCCGGGGCGACAG
>CAUYRT010030362.1:0-19171 GCA_963574885.1 Lepilemur ruficaudatus
CTATCTTTTTTGGTGTTTTTTTTTTTTGTTTTTTTTTTTTTATCTTACAGGTTTTTTTTTTTCTTCTGTGTCTGTTGGGGGGGGGGCGGGCTCGGGGGGCGGGGGTGGGGGTGGGGGGGGGGGGGGGGGGGGGGGGGGGGCAGGCACCACCGCCCCTGACCCTGACAGCGTTCCCTCCACCAGAGTTCCCTGCCCAGTGGCACAATGGCACTCCGGCGGGCCTTGAAGAGAGGATGATATGGCTACTTCTAGTCAAAGCCAAACAGTTGGGAGGAGAATGAGGGGAACACAAGAAGATATGAGACCAACTTACATGAGGGGTGGATGGAGGTAGGGGACTCGCCTCCCGGAGCAGGGACCAGTGACGAGCCCTCGGAAGCGTGGAGGCCAGCTTGGTAGAGGGGGCACCATGGGTGCTGCTCCTGCCCTCTCCATTCTCTTCCGGGACCCCCTGCACCCACAAGCCCCGGTGCTCGCAGGGCTCTATCTACCGGCATGATCTCGCGGCTGCCAAGCAAAATTCCACCAGCTCAGCACTTTTGCAGAAAGGGGGTTGTTTTGCTCGTGCGCTACTCTTTCCACAGGGGTGGTCGGCCCTGCCTGCTGCCCTTCTTCCGGGGTTCTCACACACAGCTTCTCCCGTAGGGGGCTTCCCAGGCGCTGCTGCCTCAAGAAACTCTGTGATTCTGTTCTAAGCATCACTGTCCTGACCCCACTGCACAGAGGGAAATCTGGAGCCCAAGGCCCGGTGGGCACGAGGGAGGGATGGGAGCCCCCTCGCCCTGCTCCCCAAGGCTGTCTGGGTGCAGGTGGGAATGCCATGCCATCCAGAGGGCGCCGTCCCACACAGGGCGGCACTCAAACAGCCCTGTGCCAAACTGTCCCCTAGGACGGGCCAAGACACGACACAATCATAAAACCGTTGATCTGTTCCTCTTTCCTGTCCAGCCTCTTCCATGTCCCCCAAGCGTCTTCCCCCAACACTGGAGAACAGAATGTGCTTGGCTGGAGACCCGGATGTAATAAATTGCTAGTAACAGAGTCTCAATCTGAAAAACAAATTAATAGACGGCCTGGCTCTTCCTTTCTGCTCCTCTCCTCCTCAACACCATTTCCTGCAAGGCTGAGAAGAGCAAGAAACACCTCCTTACAGCGCAGTCACTGAGAGGGAAATCAGTCGCTCCCACCCTCAGGACCCCCAGGACCCCCAGAGGCTCATTCTCCCCACCGGCCTCTCTCTTTCTGAGGACCTGTAGCATAGGTTTGTCTTTGTTTTCCAATGTTCCTCCCATCACTAATGTCACTTCATCCTGACACTGAGCACCTGCTGAATGCCCTGATCCCCAACACAGGTGAGGAGGTGGGCTGCAGAGGAGGTGGCCTGTGTGCTCCTGCAGGGGGGTCAGCAGCTGGTCCAGCCCTCTGTGCTAACCCTAGGGAGTTGGATCAGATCGATAGCAGGGAGGACCATGACCCACCCCAAGCCGACTCTGTTCTCAGTCACCTGCCCTGTAAGGGGCAGGGGGATGGGGCAGGAGTGAGAAGGCCCAGACAAGAGCAAAAAGCCAGAAGCAGCCATCTTTGAAAAGAACAATAGTAAAAGGCAAATCTGAATGTGCCTGGGGATAGATTACAAAATTGTGTTTCGTGTATTGGTTTTATGCAAATTGCATGTAAATATGGACACGGCCCCTGCAAAAATCCAAGTGTCCCTGCTGCTCTTTCTGCCTCTCTCTCTTACTTGGGCAGTTTCCATGGCTACCTAGGAAACCATCTGCCCACCTGGCCAGGTGAACACAGAGTAGTGTCCCCAGCCCTATCTCCCAGCACTTCCCTTTGCACCAACAACTACTCTCTTTGGCCTCAGCTTGCCTCATGACCACCTGAAAAATACAACCATAGGGAAGAGAAAATGGGGCCATGTCCCTGCCAATCATGGCCAAGGTGGTGAGTGAGGGAGAAGGAAGATGGGGGCGTCTGCGAGGCAAACATCCATCCAGATCTGGGCTCCAGATGGGCTCCTGAGACTGTCAGGAGAACCAGTGGGCTCCAGCCTTTTCTCGATGCCCCAGCCCTTCCCATCACCGGTCCCTCAAAATCAATGGCAAGACACCAGGCCAGGGGGGCAGGGATACAGCAGAGAGATCCCAGAGTAGATTGTCACTTGTTCTGTACCAGGTCAGGCACACCACGTGGACCAGCCCCATCCTTGTAGATCCCTGGCCAGCCAGGACTCTGGAAGCCCCACCACCTAGATGAGTCCATGGCTCTGAATCTCAATCTCCTCATCTGCAAAATGGGGGGATTAGATGCTCTCTGCCCTTTCTAACTTGCAGGATTTTTAGGCAGCCCTGAGATAAGCCTCACAGACGTGCTCCGTGGAGGGCCTCGCAGTGCGAAGCGTGGGTGCAGGGATGTGGTCAAGTGTCTGAAAGTGCAGCAAACACTGCCAGGGTGGCTGTTGTCATCCTCACGTAACTCCTATTTCCACAGCAACCCAGCATTCTCATTTTATCTCAGGAAGGGTCAAAATGGATTTTTCCAAGTTGCAGATGGGGAAAGCAACATTCCAAGAGGCTCAGTGACATACCTCAGGGCAGACAAGCCATCAGCAGCAGAAGCTAGACCAGGGCCTTGGTCTCCTCTCCACCCATGGTCCCAGGAGCCCCCTCAAACACCAGCACAGCCATAAAGAGGATATGTCAGGGGGTGCCCTGAAGGGCTTCACCCCAGTGGAAAAGGCAGGATGAGGTCCTCTACTGCCCAGTGCACAGGGCAGCCACGGGAAGGGCCCAGCTGCTGCCCCTGGGAAGGTGAGCGTCTGACCCCTCTACATACGGTTGGCGGCCCCAGGCCTCCCAGCCTGACTTACCTACCCAGGTAGCGGGCAGCCTGGCCCATCACTTCCGCAAAGATCATCGTCTCCTCATTGTAGATCTAGAGGCCGAAGCCCAGACAAGTGTCCCCCACGGGCCAGATCACAGAGTCACCGTAACAGTGACCATTTACTGTGCACCTGGCACACGTTTTCCTCTAATCCTCACAAGAACCCCGCCACAGGGAGAGAGCACGACCCCATTTTGTGGATAAGGAAAATGCAGCTCAAAGAAATTAGGTAATTGGCTCTGTATGAAGATTTTCAAATCTAGAAGCTTCGAATCTAGAACTTTCTGACTACTGCCCCATGGTGTTTTCCCTACTACCCTGTCTCTCTGTAAACTGAAGGATATTCCAGAGTGAGCGAGGCTGAGTTATTCATAATGTAGTGCAGTGGGAAGACAGGGGAGAAAGACACTGAGTGACAAGCAAAACTGGCACCCGGCCCTGGAGGGACTGACCACAAGCTAGGGCTGAGCTCCAACTCCCTCCTGTGCAGTGCGGGCCCTTCACACCTGGCCTGGGCCACCCGGCCAGCTGTTGCCCCACAAACCTGCACTCGAGGCACAAACACCTCTGGACTCTGGCTCACGTGGTGCCCCTGCCTAGAAGCACTTCCTACATTCTTGACCAGCAAACTCCTACACCTCACTCAAAACCCCCCTCAAATGTCCTTTATAAATTGCATCTGAACAATCCTTGAAGATTTGATTATTCCTCCAGGGCATCCTAGAAATCCTGGACATCACTGGTCTCTAGTATTATACTGACCTGCCATCATTTGTTTACCTGTCTACCTCCCAGGTTCTGGCTGGATGTGAGCCCCTCATACCCTCTCGGGACAGGGACAATAACAGAATCTCTTATATGGCCCTTACAATATGCCAGACACTGTTTCACACCTCTTCACACATTTAACCGTCAAAACAGCCCCGCGAGCTGAAGACAGGTTCTACTGTTATCACCTCCATTTTACAGATGAGGAAACCAACTCAGAGAGGTTAGGTTACTTATCCAAGATCACACAGGCAGTCTGGGT
The DNA here is from genome assembly GCA_963574885.1 of Lepilemur ruficaudatus. Taxonomy (NCBI): domain Eukaryota; kingdom Metazoa; phylum Chordata; class Mammalia; order Primates; family Lepilemuridae; genus Lepilemur; species Lepilemur ruficaudatus. The sequence goes on from CAUYRT010030362.1 coordinate 3,917, forward strand.
CCAGGGGCTGCCTGTCTGTGCTGGTGCTGTATTATTTTCCATGGCCTCCCCAGTCCCTAGTACAGAGCCTGGCACAAGGCAGGTGCTCTGTAAAGGTCTGCTTTATAAGTAGGCAGGGAGGGAGGAGGGTGCTGCCACACCCCAGGCACCTCCAGCCCCCAGTCCCACCTGAAATCCCCCAGGTCTCCCTACTTCTCACCCCAGCTTCCACCACTCCTGATGTTCAGGACATCTTTCTTTCCAAAGTCCCTGCTGCTTTTCCCACCTCCCATTCATTTCTTGCTTGGGTGTTGCAGCAAGGGTGAGTGATCCTGCTGTCTTTCCAGCAGGGAAACTGAGACCCATAGAGGGCTCAGGGCGAGTGCACCCAACCCCCATATGCACTGGTTTCACCTCTGTCTCAAGCAAGGGAAAAGAAAACCAAAACACCAACAGTCAGGGGGGATCTGGAAGACAGCACCCGGGGGCTGACCTGGTCACTGATCTCTGGGCGGGGCCTGACAGGAGGGAGGAGGGGGCCTGCTCCCTGGGGCCAGAGAGGAGGAGACAAGAGGCCCTTTGTGTCTGAGAGCTCCTGAGACACCTGTTCTCCCCTCCTGCCTGCCTGTGGCCTCCCTCCCTCCCTCCCTCCCAGCCGGCAGAGCCTGTGTGCGGCCTTGTTTATCCTGCAGCCCTGGCAGCCAGGCCCAGTGGGGCTCCGGCAGCCCCTGCCAGCACCTGCCTGGTCCTGGCAGCCCTGGAGGCTGCTGGCCAAGCACAATCACCCCGCTGTTGACACAGTTGTTGATTTTCAGGAGGGCAGAGCGGGATGGGAGGAGAGAAGCAGCGAAGGCATTTAATGCCAGCCTGGCTAATTTGCAGTTGGCCCTAGCAATCCTGCGTCCCCTGCAGCTGCCTGGATAAGGCTTGGGGTTCCAATCCTCCAGCAGCTTGGGCCACACACACTGTGCCCAAGTCCCGCTTGAACCCCAGCGCCACACCACAGGCAGCCCCCACCCCCAAGGCCGCCATGCACGCTAGTGCAGGCACTGCTCCGCCATGCCCGCGCGCACAACTCACAGCTGAACGACACCTCTGGGTGCCAGGAGCCCCTGGCCGCCTTGCCTTCAAATGTCCACCACACACTCTCCCTGCAAAGTCATGATGTGCCCCAGGCCCTTGGTGAGGGACAGGGCCATCTGACATACCCTTGGAGACCCAGGTGAGGCCCTGGGAGACGTGAGGGGATCTGCCCAGGCAGTCTCCTCCTCACCCCCCAGGCCTTTCTGTCTTTCAGGGCGCTTTCCCTGACTGCCAAGTCTGGTTTGGGTGCCCCTCCTGGATGCCCCTGCAGCACCCTGCCCTGTCCCTCCCTACCTTCACATTCATCCGTCACCATCGATTATTTACTTCTCTGTCCCTTCCTCTACACCATGGAAGGGCTGTGCTGGTCCCATGGTCCTCCAGCGCCGGCATGGCGTGGCACTGCGCGGCACCGCCGCGGGGCAGGCACTCCCTGCATATCTGCTGCGGGACCGACGCGGATGGACGGCCGGGGCAGGCCCCCACAGGCCCAAACATCCACTCCACCTCCAGCCCAGGTTCCCGCTTTTCAATCACCTCTTGGACTGCTAAGGCCCATGGCTTGTTAACAGGCTAATGTACTTCTGGAATTGTCTGTTAATTTGCCACCAGCACGTGCTCCTAGGTTGGTAAGTCTGCCTGGCCAGGTTATCTCCTTAGAGGTCAGGGAGCAGATCCCCTGGAGGACAAGGGATGGGTGAGTTCTGGAGATGGGAGAGGGAGAGAGGAAGGCAGGGATATAAAGACCCTGTGAGTGGAGGGACAGCCAACGGGCCGGGGGCAGGAGTTGCTGTCACGGGAGGCAGGAACTTCTTTTCCCCAGTTGCCCCTTTCAGTCTTACCTGCCCCAAGGGAGAGCTCCCAAACCCAATCAGTCTTGACTCAGGAGTGAGGTCCCTTATACCCGAGGCCAACTGGCCAAGCAGGACTCTGACTCAACAAAGGGTGGTGAAAGTCCACTTCCACAGACCCTGCTAACTGCCAAACACACCAACACGCACACATAAGCCCTCGCCTCAACTCTGGTTCTCCAAGCTTCAAGTTAATCAGTGCCCAGAAAAATGTAACACAAATAGCCAAAATCACCCCCAAATTGAAGGTGCTATGTTGAGTATGGGCCTAAGGTCAGGCAAACCTGGTAGAGGAGAAGGGGAACTTACATTATGAAAACCATAGATCCCTGATGCTCCAAGCCAGTTCCAACAGGGCCATAATGCACAGTTGTACAGACTGGGCACTGCACAACTCCAAGAGCTCCATTCATCCAGACTTGCATACTCATAACAATTCTCTGGCAGACAGCAGTCAAACTCATCCCTTGTAGACTCCAAAGAGAAAGCTCTCCTGCTATTTACCTCTACCCAAGGCAATAGCTGACACAGGGCCCCTTCCTCTGCACTCTGACCCTGTTTTCTGTTCTGGTCCCTGAGAGTTTATTAGTTAGGGTACCTGTCAGTGGAAGGTGAACCCTTCACCCCAACTCAGAGGAGAGGCCTCCCCTCCCTGCCCCACCAGCCCCAGCTAGGGAACCCCACTTGGCCCCACCATTGGCTCCTTCTCTACTCATCCCTCTCTTCCTCCAGCCCCTCGCTGTAGCCTGACTCCCCCACATCATCTGCTTCCGGGTGAGAGGGGGTGGCTGAGGTTCCATGATTACCATGCTTTGAAACTGAGTTCACAGAGAGCAAAGGGAGTGATTACCCATTGCCCTGCCCTCCCCAGGTGGACTGGAATTGAAACACTAGTCCCCTTGGAGGACTCAAGCTCAAGCAGAAAGGACCAAAGAGTGACCTCCCTCCACCTCTCCTCAGCATGGGCCTGTGTTCTGGCTCTTTCTTTTCCCCTCAGTCCCTCTCCCCTTTCCTTCTTGACATGAATCTAATGTCCTCAGTGTCTCCCTGGAGCTCTCCAAGACCCTGCCTTGTACCCCAGGGGACAGAGGGGACCAGAGTCTTGAGATCGCAGGTCCCCACCTGCCTGCCTACACACACACACACACACACACACACACACACGTGCACACATGCACACACGCTCGCGCACATACGCCCTTCACCTGCCAAGAGCAGGGGAGCCAGGCAAGCCAGGGGAATGGCAGGGCTGAGGGGCCAACTCCCTCCTTTCCACAGCTCCCTATTCACGCCCCACGCCCCACACCCCTCTGGCTGTACCTGCACACAGACTGCCAGCTCCTCCCCACTAACCTTTTATTCCCCCTTCCTTCCCCACCCTACTCCGCCCTCATGGAACAGGCGGAACCAAAACCTCACAGGAATGGCTGGATGACTTCAGACTCCCTCAATAGGGCTGGGGGTGGGGACAGGGCATCCAGTGGGGGTGGGGAGAGCGTCACACCCCACATGCTGCTGAGATAGAAAATTCCCCTCACCCTCCACTCTGAGAAATGCCAGGTCCTGTCTTGTGTGGCCAGACAAGAGTTAATTCTCTTGAGTCGGTATGAGGGCAGCTGGAGCCCAGGCTTCCCTTCCTGCCTAGCCTCTCCTGGGCACCCAGGCCCAAGCAGGAGGCCTCATGAGCCCCTGGGCAGCAGACTCCAGCCAGAGCCCACTGGGCGAGTCCATGGAGCCCACTCAACTGTCGACGTGAAAGGTGTCAGTCCAGTCTCACGGGCTTCTTCTTGTACTTCCACAACCACCATCGGCCAGCGACCCCTCTTCCTGCTGTTCTCGCACAGTCAAGCCGGACTCCTCTGGGTCTTCCCCGGAAACAAACGCTTAACATTTTTGATCCACAGTCTGACAATATTAGATATATTTTAAATCCTTTTCATTCCGATGAGAAAAGTAATGCACACTGTTGCATTACTTTTACAAATTATAGAAATAAGGAAATAAATATGAGCCGCAAATTTAAAAAAAAGGAGTCAACAAAGAATGGTGGCCTAGGGTGGGTCACTTGCAGCTCCTAGAGCAGGAGACGGGCTGCTCTGCCTGTGCCCCTCTGGCCTCTACCTCACCTGCCCTCACCCTGGACTCACAAAGAAACCACTACTCTTCCCCACCACGAGCTGGACCCCCACAGCACCCGCACAGGACCTGGCGGCAGCGGGGCACCACCAGCCATGCCAGGGAGCTGGCCAGGCCCAGGTTCCTCACCCCTCTGTGAGGGGTGAGGGGGCATGACCAAGCCCCTTTGGGAACTAGTTCTCCCCATCTTGTTCCACAGGCTGCACATTCCATTCTGAGTCAAGCAGGAGGCGGGGACTGGGGGAGGTGAGGCAGAGGGAGGACGTCGGTCTGGCCTCTGCTGGGGTGGATACCCCAGGGAGCTCCAGGCTTGGCAGGGACAACAGACCAAAACCGCCAGTGGGGAGGCAGCCAGGAGTGCTCAGGCCCAGTCTGTGGCCACTTCTTCTTTCTCCACTGAAACCCTACCTTGGGCATGTCCCCAGAAGACATAGGGGGACCATGTGGCAGGTAACACTAATACCCCTCCCCCCAACCGTGCCCCAATCCCAAGGGCAGCTGATGGGGCTTCATGCCAAGGCCATTTAAATGCTAAGGACACTGCTGGCGTGGGGGGGGGAGTGGAGGGAAGTGAATTCCAGATTTGATGGCTTCCCAGAGTGACCAAAAGGGCCCGGGTGGTGAATGCTATTTAGGAAAAAAGGTGGCAGCCAGAGACGCTGTCCCCACTTCTTCCTTCCTCTCCTCTACTACCCCATTCAGACTCTTCCCTGAAAAGCACACCTGGCAAGAATCCTCAACATTTGGATACAAATCCCAGCTCCTCTCCCAGCTTGTCTATGTGCACACTCGGAGCTCTGAGATGCCAGGCCACACATAACACATCCTGGGCCTTTGGCTTGTCCACAGAGGACCTTGGGAGAAGGCAGGGGAAACCCCAGCCACTTCCCCTCACCGCACAACCTCTAGGAGGTCCGACCGCTGTCACTGTTCCATCTCTGGGACCATCCAGATCCTCCTGACAGCACCACAATCTTCCTAGGAGTGAGCAGGGAGCCTCAGGGTCTCTGAGCCCTCACAAAAGAGGTGGGTCATAGAAACAGGGGAGTCTTCCCTAGGAGCAGGAGAGCCAAGGATATGCCTGGAGTGGCAGGTGGTCGCCGTGAGGCTCCATGCTGTGGACCATGCAGGATGGGCAGAAACCCTTTTCTAGAGGAGCTGTGAAGGCTCCATCCCCATGAGGCTTTGGAGCAGGGATGTCTCTTTAAGCTAGGTCCACGGCATATCACAGGCACTTTTAGGAGGGGACTACCATATCACTGCTGCTTAGAGAAAGTATCTGAATTTTTAAAAGAAAGTCACCCCTCACTAGGGAAGCTGGCAGAAGGTGGACCTGCAGCAAATCTCCTAATGAAGTCTTCCCAAGGAGATGGAAGTCTTCCCAAGGACTAAGGAAGGGGCAGCCACAGGGGAGGTCACCGAGGCAAAGACCACTATCCGGAGCATGTCTTCCTGCTCGGGGACAGGGAGATGATAGGAGACATGGAGGTGATCCTCCATAGTCTGGTTCCCCATCTGGTGACCGGCACTGTGACAGCCTCCCTGGCTAACACATCGGGGTTCCAGGAAAAGGACTAGCAAAGGGTGAGGATCACAGCGAGTTCAGGCAGGAACGGGCCCTCTTAAGCAAACACTGAGCACAAAAATAACTCCCATTCCAAGCACGATTTACTGTGTGCCCGGCTGGCCCTCCCAGCACAGAGCCCTGTTCAAACACTCAGCTTCACCCCTGAGTGTGGCTGGGGGAAGGGGAGCAGGAGCACAGCTGCATTTGAATGCCACTTTTTCCGGTGGTGTCAGTTTCCTGGAGACTTACCCAGGGAGCTGCCCAATAAGGGCCAATCTCAAAGCACCCCTAGAGAGGAGAAAAACCTTTGTAGAAGGGAGTGGCAGCCCCTCTATAAGAACACCTAGAACTCCTGGAGGAACAGGCCCAGCTCAAGTAACACTTCTCTGGCCACAGTAAATCCCAGAGCCCTTACCATTCATGGAGCACTGCTGTGGACATGATCAGCCACAAGCCTCCCAACAGTTGTAAGAGGAAGGTATTATCACTGTTATTGTCCCACTTCACAGATGGGAAAACGGAGGCTTGGAATATTATGTGATGAACGTCTCTCCTGGCTCTAAATCCTTCTCACTGTATACATCATGTTTCCCTAAATCTGCTAATTATCAAAGTAGCAAAATGTCCAGGATGGGGTTCTTCCCACCAGGAAGAATGACTGGCATAAGGATGTAGATGGAACCTGAGGTATTTCCAAAGCTAACGCAGCATTGAAAATCATCCTTCACCATGACTGACCCTGGCGCTCCTGATCACAAGATCTGAGTTGGAGGGGAAAGCCCTCTCCTGGCAAGAAGAGTGTATCATACTAAGCAATGTCCTGCCAGTAAGACCTGCTGGCTCTGCCTCCAGAACAATCTCCCACTGGCCCACCCTAATCCAAGTCATCACCTCCTCTCTTCTCAGTTCTGAATCAACCTCCTAACTGACCTCACTGGTTCCATTCTTGTTCCCCTTCAAGCTAATTCATTACTGAGCAGCCAAAGTGATCTCTCTTTTGTACATTTTTTTCCACTTATAAAAGTAATGCATGACCTTGTAGAAGATTGAAAAAACCAATAGGAGATAAAGAAGGAAATAAAAATCATCCATATGCAGTATTCAGAGTTAACCTCTGTGAATATTGAGATGCATCCTTCTATTCTTCCTTCTGTGCACGTGTGCATGATGGGCACGTGTACACATGTAATTAGCTTTGCAAGATTGGTTCTGTACTATATAGTTGCACATCCTGCTTTTTTCATTTATTATATACATTTTCTAGCGTATAAACTATTCTTCGTTAACCACGGTTTTTGGCACACTTTATACTCTCACACAGTACTAAATTCAGAAAGGACAAAAGGATCTACAGCAAAAACACAATCTTTCCTCTATCCCATTTCCCTCCCCTGGGGCAACTGTGATTACTGTTCTTGTGTACCAAATAATCTTTTCAAATCATAAATTTGATCATGTCACTCCCTTGCTTAAAACTCTCAGATGAAGCCATCGCCTGGGCAATAAAATCCAGGCTCCTAACCAGTCCTACCTAGTAGGGTGAGCCCAGGCTCTGGCTGTCCTTGTTGCTCCAGCTCTCCCCTCCAGCCACAGAGCTGTTGCCTCTGCTCTGGCCTCAGGGGGTTCCATTTGCTGTTCCCTCTGCCTGGAATCCCCTTTCTCCAGGTCTTTGTGCAGTTGGCTCCTTCTCATCCTTCAAGCCTGGGCCAAGCTGTCACTTCCCCAGGGCAGCCTTCCTGGCCTCCCAGTCCAGGGCCCCCTGGGCTGCCCCCACATATGTATGCTGTCTATCACATCACCTGTGGTATTTCTTTCCCATCACAGATCACGATCTGATATTGTCTTTGTTACTGAAAGTTATTTACTGTCTGTCTCTGCCCCACTAGAAAGACGCCTCTCTGAAGGTAGGTATGCTACCTTTCTCGTTCTCCCCTGTTGTCCTACTGCCTAGCACAGAGCCTGGCACGTGATAGACAGTTGACAAATTTCTGTTAAAGGAAAGAATGGGGTGACGGCAGTGCTGGTTCTCATCACCGAAAACTGCCACCTGCAGGATCTCCAAGCACCAAAAAGCAACCCTCTGGCCATCCTGCCCCATTCCTGGGGTGGAGGTTAGAGGGTCAGAGAAAGGAAGACAGGAGTCTGTTATCCAAGGCAGTGTGGCTAGGCAGCAGCAGCCTGTTCTTCCTCCCTGTCGCTCAGCTCACCCCTTACTTGTGCTGTGCATGTGCAGAATCCAGAATCAGACAAGGAACTTGTGACAAGCCCAAATTCCTAGAAAATCCTCCAACATCAGGTGAAATGTTGGAAGTGACACTATTGCCCCTCACTTACCCCAAATCCCACATCCAGTCTGCCCAGGCAGCTGTGCTATTCCAGGTTCCCAAGTGAGCCCCAGCAGCAGGAGACAGAAATGCCACCCAGGGAGCAGAGCTCCCCCAGGAACAGTCCCAGCCCATCCCACCTGACTCTTCCCCTAGGCCCCAGACACCTGGGCTCCTCTCTCTGGAAATTCACCCAGCCCCAGAGACACAAATGCACATCCAATCCTGAGCCAGCAGCCCAGCCTCAGGATGCTCAGGGGACACCCTTTTGGAGACACTTCCTTCCTGGGACCTGATTTCCACTGAGAGAACACTGCACTTAAGTCAAGATTGATTTTTAAGAATGAGGAAAAGAGGGAATGAAGTGCTTTCACAAAAATTGTGCAAGAAGGGAGGGAGGAAGGAAGGAAGGAAAACAGAAAAAGAAAAAAGACTTGTGTGTGTGTGTGTGTGTGTGTGTGTGTGTGTGTGTGAAGATAGAACTAGACAAGCAGTGGGAAGGATAAGTTGGAGCTGAGGAGCCAGAATCAGGAAAGGGTGGGAAAGAGTATGAGTTCTCTTCCTCCCCAGAAGTGGACAATTATTATAATTGATTGGGTGAGCACAATCCCAGAGGGCTCTTCTGGGCTCTGTAGAAGGTCAGTTAAATAATAATGGTAATAACAGCTAATGTTTATCCAGCACTTACTATGTGCCAAGCACTATTCTGAGCTTTATTAAGCCTTTTAATCCTCAAGACAACCTGATGAGGTGAATACTGTTCATATTAATCCCATTTTGCAGATGAGGAAACTGAGGCACAGAGGTTAGGTTACACTGCGACAGCATTTGGAACTTAGCTCCAGCTCCCAGGCTCTTAGCCTCTAGGCTATACTTAGCTCTCAGTGATTCAAGTGGGTGGGTCCCTACCCTCCTGGAATTCATGTCTTCCTAGCCAATACCCTCACACAATCACTACCTGCGAGTTTCAGAGACAGGTGCATAACTCTGCCATTTCACATAGGGGAAAGTCCTGAAAAGTTAAGGAACTAGCCCAAACTCACGCTGCCCATCGCTGGGGAATTAGAATCCAAATGTGTTGAATCCCAGCACCTTTCGAGGCACTCCCTAAGGGAGCTCAGTGGAAACAGGGGTCCGGCTCGGAGGCCCTGGCTCGGAATCTAGCCGAGGCGTGGATGGCGGAGCGGGAGAGCTAGGAGGCGGAGAGCAGGGCGAGCGGGCCGGCGCCGCGTCTGGCGAGTCCGGGCGCAGGACAGCGGAAGGCAGCAAGCCCGCCGCAAGTCGAGGGCAGAGGGCGGAGAGCCGCCTGGGTCCAAGAAGGGCGCCGCCCCACCGGAACGGCCTCGCCGCCTGGCACAGCTAAATGGGCAGAGTAACGCACCCATCTTTGAAACTGGTCTGTAGCGATCACTTGAGGGGGACTGGTTTGGAAGACAGGAACTCCAGGAGGCTGGGAACCCACCTACTTGGACCACTGAGAGCCAAGAATAGTAGCGGTTGAGAGCCAGGAGCATCCGTCTCTGGCTTTCGCCAGACCCCTGCACCAGCGCCAGCGCTGAGGAGCCCTGCCCGGAAATTCCCAGAGAGTCAAAGCAAACTTCCCAGGAAAACTCCTCGGCTTCCTGCAAGCCCCTGTCACCGAGGCGACTGCCAAGAGCGCCAGCGGAGTCCTTGCAGCTGCCGTGGGCCCTCCGGGGCGGGAGCAGCCACTTGAGCGCTCGGGGTCCTCCTGGAAACGTCCAGGGCTGAAGTTCAAAATTCACTTCCCGCCCAGGCCGGGCTCGCGGCCCCGCCCGGGACTCTCCGGCAACCCTGCGTCTCTCGCCCTCCAGAGCCCCAGTTAAGTCATGGGGCGCCGCAGCCTGAGGACCCGTGCGGGCCGCTGGGCCAGTCCCGCGGGCGATCACTGCGCGCCTGGGGACTCCAAGCAGCCCGAGCCAGCGCGCACACATACCGTGTGTGTGCGTGTGTGTGTGTGTGTTTACGTACGGAGCGCGCGGGGTGGGAAAACAATGGCGAGCCGCTGGGAACTGAGCGACTACCCCCTCCGCATCTCCCTGCCCCTAGGCACGATCTGCTTTTGCAGTGAAATAGGGATGAAAAGGCTCACCTCCACCGTCCCAGGGCGGGAGGTGGGGGTGGTAAGGGGCAGGCTGGGTGGGGGTGGGGGTGGAACCCGAGCAGCCCGAGCAGGGAACAAACAGGATGCGGCTCCCGGCTGGTCCGCTGGGAAGCGACACTGGAACGGTTGCAAGGGGTGCGCGACTGGCCCCCGAAACCCCATACAGCCAGGGCAGGGGAGCTCTGCGTCTCCTCGCAGACACCCGAGCCCCTCGACGGACGCTCACTGGCCGCCTTGGCTTCCCGCTGGGAAATCCTTAAACTGGATGCATAGTCAGGCTCGTGAGAAAGACCTAGTGCCCAGCCGGCCGGCAAGGGGCGGGCTGGGGGCGGGGGCACCCCAAGCTCGGCTAGCATGGCGCGCGCACACACGCACACAGCCACCCCCGGCCTTACAGACTGCCACCCCTCTCCTCAAGAACCCGGTCAGCCCGGGAGGAGCCGCCACTGGCCGGCGGTGTTGCCAGTAGGTGAGGGTCCGATCCTCCTGGAAAAACTTTGCAAAGGATGGCAACTCGGAGGGAAGCGAGCCGGCGTGTGCCCAGAAACGTGGGGGCGCGAGTGTCAAACTTCGGAGGGCTGGGGAGATGGGCGCGGAGGGGCGCGGCGGGCGCACTTACTACTCAGCCAGGCGCTGGGCTCGCGGCTCGCGGCTCCGCGCTCCTGCTCCTCCTCCGTGCGGTCCTCGCGGCTGGCTGCCCGGGCTTCCCGCTCACATGCCCCAGCGACGCAGCGGGCTGGCAGGCCGGGCCGGGGCGGCCGGGCTGGGAGGAGGCACGCCCCCCGCTGTCGGCCGCGGAGTCGCTCCGGCCCCACCGGGGGCCAGCCAGGGTCCGCGCCCCACCAGGGGCCGCAGTCCAGGGCGGCGAGCTCGGTTCCGGTCGGGCGGCGCCGTCCGCCGAGCCAGGCCGCTCTCTGCCCTCTGCCCTCTGCCCTCGGCTTGCGGACGTCTCCCTGCCTTCCGCGGTCCCGCTCCCCGACTCGCCGGACGCGGCGCCGGCCCGCCCGCCTCGCTCTCCGCTCTCCGGCTCCGCGCTCCGCGCCTCGGCTCGGTTCCGAGTCAGGGCCTCCGAGGCTGACCGCTGCACCCTGGGCGCCGACCCGGGCTCGCCGCTCCTGGGCCCGGGTTCTGGGACCCGCGCTCACACAGTTCTGTTCCAAGCCGGGACTGGAGCCCGGGGACCCGCTGTTCGCGGCTCGCTGCTGCGAGGCGACTGGACAGCCTCAGAGGAGAAAGAGGGAGGGAGACCGAGAGCGCGCAGGGGGAGGAGGAGGGAGGAGGGTGGGAGGGTGGGGACATGTGGAGGGAGGGAGGGACAGAGAGTTTCCTCCTCCTCCCTGCAGCCGAGTCCATCCAGGCATCAACAGCTGGAAACCTCTGTTGGGAAGGCTAGAGCTAAGGCTCCCGGGCGGCGGGGGTGGGTGAAGGTGGGGTGGGAGGATGAAGAGAATAGAAGAAAGAAGGTGGATTCTGCCCACTGCCACTGCTCAGGTATGAGGGTCGCCACAGAGAACCTTTACTCTTCTGAGCAAGACCTAAAAAGTTATCCGTGCAGTTCCAAGCCTCGGGTAACGCCTCCAGACAGATAGCCTGGATTTGGGGGATTTTAGAAACCCCATTTCAGAACTTCCCTTAAGAACCTGATCCCACCTGCTTAGAGGACTTCGTAACGTCTCCACCATTCCCTACTCCTGTCATTTGCAGTCTCTCAAACAAGTCCTTCATTTTCTCCCACACTGTTCTAAGAGTGGAGGCGGGGTGGAGAGTTAGATTCCTTTCATTCAACATATTTATTAAATGTCTACAATGCCTGGCCCAACTGAGTGCAGTGAAGCGGAAGAGTGTTGAGATAGGGCAACCACATGGGGCATGGGGACCACCAAAGTCACTAGGATGTGGGGACTGGAGAGGTGTCATCTGAACCAGGTCTCAGAAGCACCTGGGAGTGGGAGGAGGGCAGGTTAAAGGAGCTGCAGTCATGGAACTGGGAATAACTGTGCTCATGGTGTGGGTGGCCCACGTGTCAGCAGGTGATGGTCAGCAACGCTTTCTAAGGGCTTTTGATTTCTTGGTTCCCACTGCCTTGCCTGGCAACTCCTTTTATTCATCTTTTAGATCTCAGCCTAGATATCAGCTCTTCAGCGAGCCTTTCCTGATGGCCAAATCTGGGTCAGGCACCCTATCTATGGGCTCTGGAAACCCCTGCTTGTAGATAGCACAGTAACTGTCCACTGGTCTCCCCCACTGGATTGTAACACAAGGGAAGGGATGTGTCTCTCTTGTCCCCTGTTAGACCCCTCGTGCCTCGCCAGGGCTTGGCAAAGAGCAGACTCTTAATAAATAATTGTTGATCAACTAGCTGACTGAAGGGAATGGGGAGCCAGCGAGGCATTCTAAGCAAGGCCTCCATCTAACTGGAGGGAGGGAAGGAGACCAGTGACCAGACAATGGCAGAGGCCTGGGTGAAAATGATGCAGACCTGAGCTAAGCTAGGAGTAGGGGATGGAAAGGAGGAAACAGGTGGAAGTACAGCCAGCAGTGGGAGAAGTCAACTTGAACACCTAAGGGCCTGGTTTTTCCATGACTGTGAATGAAGCCATCTGAGAAATGGAGGAGTTACCCAGGTGCCACCAAGCCTTTCCTCCTCCCAGACAATGTGCCTGTGTTTTCCATGTCTCTGGTTATTTTTCTTTGGCCCCTGATCAGCTCCAATGGGGCAGCCTCATCATGGCTTATTCCCTGTAGCTGTCCTTAGCAACAGCAGATGGAGAGAGCAAGGACAGAGAGGTGAGAGCTGGACTCCCTCTCCCCAGCCTTCCTCCATCTACGATATCTCACCTCACTGGTACCAGCCCTTCCCAATCACTGCCACCAGGGTAAGACATTGTCTGCCTGCTGTGTCTTAGGCATGGTTCTATTTTCCCATATGACGTCTATTTGTACCTTTTCCCAATTCTGTAAGGTTGGTGTCATCATCCCCATTTTAGAGGTGAGAAAAATGAAGCTCGATGTCATAGTACATGGAGAGAAGAAATTATCTGACTTAAGATTCTAGATCTTTCTACACTACCACACCATTTCCCGGGAACACCTATCAAATTTATGCCATTTAACCCTGTCAACCACTCCCTCCTTCTTGATACACTCACATCATCACTCCACACTCTCCTGAATTTCCTCCACCCTCACTTTCTTTCTCGGCCTTCCTTGTCTAGGTTCCCTCTTCCACCTTATCTCCAGGTGAGTGTTCCCCATGGGCACCCCATTTTTATCTCTCTCTACTGTCTCTCCCTAGGTGAAATTTTATCCATGTCCATAGCTTTAAGTACCAACTATGTGCTGATCATTTTCTCAATTTTTTTATTTAAATCTCCAAGACTGTTGACTGCACTTCAGACTCCTGTATCCAACTGCACCCTTGATGTTTCTACTCAAGGGCTTCACAGATATCCTGAACCTAACATGTTATAAATTGAACTTTTAATGACCATCCCCAAGCCTGTGTATACCCAATCCCACTTTCTTTCCCGTTTCGGTAAATGGTACCACCACCTACCCAGTAGCTCAAGCCAAAATCCTAGCAGTCGTCGGTGATCCCTCCTTTCCCATCTCATCAATTTAGTGAATGTCAGTCATCTATCCCCCAAAATATATCCCAGTCTATCCACTTCTCTGTCTTCACCATCCCCACCCTGGGCCACCATCAAGGCTGAGCTAGACTGCAACAGCCTTACTGCTTCTGAGAACTGAGTCTACCTGCAGACATATCATTTAACTGAGGCTGCGTACAGCCACACGACTTTAATATTTGTTCCAGAAATTTCTTAGCCAGCACGATAAGACTATAAACCAGTAAATAACTTCATTATTTGCTTCAGGAGCTTCCTGAAAATCAATTTATCCAAACAATAGAGTGCTCCAACAGCCCCTTTCTTGGGACAATAGTTTGCTTAACTGGGCAAACCACTAGCTTACCAAACCATTGTTTATTTTTCAAGACCCTTCCCTCGCTGTGTCCTCCCATCCTAAACTGTTATGTCATAAATCTTGCCCAATCCCAATCAGACCCCAATACTGAAAAAGATCTGCCTTAAACCTGACTTCAAACCCTATAAATGGCTTTTCACCTGGAAAGCGTTTCCCTCCCATCTCAACAAAAAACGCCCCTTCTTTCATCTTTCTTCTTCCCCCATGCAAAATCCTCCACCATAGCCCACCTTCATCCTCCTTCTCAGCCCCCTGTTTGCTTCCTTCATAGCACAGTTGGTACTTATTTCATCAGTTTTCTGTTTTCCTGTACTTTTCCCACTCCCCTTTAGACTGTAGGCTCTGTGAGGGAGGAACCCTCTCTGCCCCATTTAGTTTCCAGAATATAGTAGATGCTCAACAAATACTTGCTTGGCTTCAGGGAGTGCAGCCGCCAGTGTGTTTTGCGAGTGGCCATCAGCCAGTTCCTGAGACGCTGGGAGAGGTCGCCGTGCCCAGGTGTGCTGGGTTCCTGACATTCCCTTTTTTACACTAACCTCCAAGGTTAGTGTAAAATGCAAATGCCCTTCGGGAGAAGTAGGAAAAGGATTCAATTCACAGAATGGTGTGAGGAGAGAAAGCTCTGGGAGAGGAAGCTAGCTGAAGAGTCGGAGAAGGAAGGAACTCACTGAACAACTGGTCCCACTGCTCTGCCTGGAGACTGTCCTGCTTGCCCCCCCCAACCTTGGCCTGCACCTAACTAAGGGTCATTTTCTCTGTGAAGCTTAGAGAGAGGACACTTGCAGGTTGGGTCAGGTCAGGGTAGGCCCAGCCTAGTGGGGCTTCTCTGGTACCAACTCTTTTTTTTTTTTTTTGAGAGGGAGTCTTAACTTGGTTGCCTGGGCTAGAGTGCCGTGTCATCAGCCTAGTTCACAGCAACCTCAAACTCCTGGGCTCAAGCAATCCTCCTGCCTCAGCCTCCTGAGTAGCTGGGACTACAGGTATGCACCACCATGCCTAGCTAATTTCTTTCTATTTTTTTTTTTTTTTTTTTTTGAGACAGAGTCTCACTCTGCTGCCAGGGCCAGAGTGAGTGCCATGGCGTCAGCCTAGCTCACAGCAACCTCAAACTCCTGGGCTCAGGCAATCCTTCTGCCTCAGCCTCCCGAGTAGCTGGGACTACAGGCATGTGCCACCATGCCCGGCTAATATTTTCTATATATTTTT
>CAUYRT010030363.1:0-16161 GCA_963574885.1 Lepilemur ruficaudatus
AAAAAAAAAAAGAAAGAAAAAGAAGATGATGTAAATTACCAATATAAGAAATTAAATAGAGAATATCACTATAGACCCTGCATATATTAAAATAATAGTAAGGGAATATTACAAACAACTATATACACATAAATATGATAACTTAGTTTAAATGGACCACTTACTTGGAAAATACTAACTATAATACTAAAACAAAGTCACCCAATATGAAATAGATAATTTGAGGAGCCCTATAACTATTAAGGAAATTGAGTTATAAGTAACATCCTTGCCCCCAACTTAGGTCAAAGTGAACTCTGGCCTAAGTTTCACACTTTGTACAAAAATTAACTCAAAATGGATCATGGCCTACAAGAGGATGAAAAGACACTACAGACCTCGAAAAAATATTTGCAAACCACATAACTGACAAAGTATTATTAATGGTATCTAGAATCCATAAACAACGCTCAAAGCTCACTAACAAATAGTAAAAAACACCTGAACAATCCAATTAGAGCATGGGCAAAAGACATGAAGAAGATATTTCACCAAAGATATTAAGATGGCAAGTAAACACATCAAAATATGTTCAATATCACTAGCAATTAGGGAACTACAAATAAACACCACAATGACATATCACTACATATCTACCAAAATGGCTGTAATAGAACAGTAATGATGCTACCAAACGCTAGTGAGAATGTGGAGAAGCTGGATTACTCCTACATTGCTGGTGGGAACGAAATACAGTACAGCCACTCTGGAAAACGTTTCAGCAGTTTCTTAAAAAACTAAACATGCAACTATCCTATGATTCAACAGATTCACTCCTGGGCACATATCCCAGAGAAATGAAGTCCTATATTCATACAACAACCTTTACTTAAATATTTATAGCATCTTTATACATAGTAGCTTCCCAATGGAAACAATCCAAATGTTCTTCAAAGGGCAAAAGATTAAAAAACTATGGTGACATCCATACCATGGACTATATTACTCAGTAATAAACTGGTGAATCTCCAGAGAATTACACTGAGTGAAAAAAGCCAGTTCCATGAGGTTACATAACTGTATGATTCCACTTACATAACATTCTTGAAATGACAAAATTATAGAAATGGAGAAGAGATTAATGCTTGCCAAGGGACCATGGAGGCTGGGGAGGGAGGGAAGTGGGTGTGGCTAGAAAAGGGCCCAAGAAGGTCCTTTTGGTGGTGGAAGATTCTATGTCTCAATGATTTTTATCAACATCATTATCCTGGTTGTACTGATAATATTGTACTACAGTTTTACAATGTGTTAACCACTGGAGGAAACTGGGTAAAAAGTACATGGGATCTTTGTATTATTTATAACTGCATGTGAATCTATAATTATCTCAAAATAAAAAGTTAAAAAACAAATAGTGTGTATCTCATTTAAATCTAAAAACAAAAAGTACCCAAGAACTCGTATGTGACCAAGCTGTGGCAATGTTCATGGGGAGGGTACTAATCTTTGCCAAGTATGTTAATTCTTCAGATCGCCTTAAATGTTGTTCATTCTATTTTTAAAAAGCTAAACACACACTCTTTCTCATGCAAACAGTATGTCCATATGGCCTGAAAGCCACCCTTTCAAACTCAATTCCAACTTTCTTCTCAAAATGCAAAGGGACTGGGATCTCTTCATCTAATACCTTGACCAAGAAAAATGGGAGGTTTACCAATGTCTACCCCACAACTGATCACTGCTATACCCTATTCCACTCACTGATAAAACTAAAGGGATATAGTTTATGGGGCCAGATAACGATCATCTGTCAAATCCTTATATCACAGATATTACACTCTAGGCATAATTATTTTAAATGACGTGTTGCACTGAGTCAACATACTGTACTTACAAGTCCCCTAGATGTTTAAGTGGTTTCCATTTTTCACGATTATAAATCATAGCACATGTAAGATTATTTCTTAATGTTAAATGTCCAGATATGGGATTATTGGTTCAAAGAATGTATGTTATTACTGTACTTCTAGGGTATTTGACATGCTTCAAAAATTCCTGCTTCCAGCAATTTATGAATATATAATCTTCTTTTTAATACAACTATCACTGAAAATTACTTACTATATGTAATCTATAGATCCTAAGCTATTGATACTTTTAGAAATACATAATTTGCATGCCTGAATTAAAGACAGATTATATTCTAATCACCAAAAATGAATTGGGTGCAAGCCCATCTACCATAGCAAATGAAAAGATAAGCCTGATACAGACATGACTAGAATAATGCACCACAGTAAACTTTGATATGAGGTTGGCCAGTGCTCTTGTGTGACAGGCTCACTTCCCCTAGTCTTTTTTTTTTTTTTTTTTTTTAAATTTTCTCAGTTCACACCTCAGCTGTGAAATTCTTCCCCTAGTCTTTATGTCCTGACTCCAGGATGTCCCCTTATCTCCCTGGCCTGCCACGAAAAGTTGGTCATTCTCATCCACACAGCTAGCTGGCAAAGCAAACCTGGGGTGCTGCCTGAAGCCCCATCCATCTCTCTCATGCTTGCTCCTGCCATCTGGCATCCCCAGATATATAAGTGCGGATAGGAAGCTTCAGATCTGGAAGGAAACTAGGAAGCCTCACTTGGGCTCTTAGCATAAACTTCTTCCTCTACTTAATGTCTATCATAGGGAGGAAGGTGTGAAGAACTTATGGGGGTACCTGGTTGAGGATCAAGAAAAGTGGCACTTTCTTGCCCACTGAGCTTCTGTGGCAGGAGACCTGAGAGGGCAAAGGGGTGTGTGGAAAGCAGGCACCGCAACCCACTTCACACTAACATCTGATAAGCATCTGTCAAGATTCAAATGGCTGCTACTAAACAATCCCATCTAACTTCGAGAGGGGATACTTTTTGCAGCTACTTATCTTGGTGAGATAATAGGTCACAGCCCTCCTCAAAATCAGATGTCCAGTTGGTCGCTTTATGAAAAACGGTCTGTTCTGAAAAACGGTCAGAATGAAACTGTTTCTTCCTTGTTTTAAAGCCTAATTAAGTGTATTTTACCTAAGTGGATTCACACTTTTTTTAGAGACAGGATCTCATTCTGTTGCCAAGGCTAGACAGCAAGTGGCGCAAACTTAAACTCCTGAGCTCAAGTGATCCCCCTGTCTTGCCTCCCGAGTATTGGAGAATACAGGCACATGTCACCATACCTCGCTAATTTTTTTTATTTTTGGTAGAGATCAGGTCTCACTATATTGACTAGGTTGGTCTTGAATTCCTGGCCTCAAGCAATCGTCCTGCCTTGGCCTCCGAAAGTGCTGGGATTACAGGTGTGAGACACTATGCCCGGTTCAAAACTCTCTGTTGACAAAAACATTTGTCCCTACCTGCAGGGCACCTTGGGGTTAACCTTAATGTGCACAACACCACTTAGGCTGCCAAAATGTTTCTGACAGAGGGCCATCTACTGCTTCTAGGTCTAGCATCTTGAACAGAGACTGGGCAGAGGCAGGAGGATTGTTTGAGCCCAGGAGTTCAAGTGAGTTATGATGAAGCCACTGCACTCCAGCCTGGGAAACAGAGTGAGATGCCATCTCCAAAACAAAAAACAGATACTGACTACATTTACCCATAGTCACCATAAATGCTGTGTCAGGGGTTAAGGCTGAGTATGTATCTAAGAGGCATGATGTAGATGAGGAGTTATGATTTAATGTTATGGTGTCAGGTTTTACAGAGAGCCAATATAATACATCTATGTGAAGAACATTCCCATATTTTCTTCAGAGGCACCATGCCCATTATATTGTTCAATGTCCTTAGATTCATTCATGAATTTAATGCTAGCAAAGTCTGTTTTTTAACAGACATTTAAATGTCTGGACATTTAACATTAAGAAATAATCTTACACATGCTATGATTTATAATAGTGAAAAATGGAGACCACTTAAACATCTAGGGGACTTGTAATTACATCTAGGGGACTTGTTGACTCAAGGCAACATGTCATTTAAAATAATTATGCCTAGAGTGTAATATCTGTGATATAAGGATTTGACAGATGATGAACTCCTATGCCTCTTTTTCCTATATGAGAACTATATAACATCTTCCTTTGGTCATAGCTGCCAGGAAATTTGCAACTGATTTTAACATGTAATGGGTAACAACTAACTTTATTCTAGGTTGCTGCTGAAATAGCACCATAATTAAAAAACAGATAAAACACCAAAACCAATTTATTGACTTTTACTCATTGTTTTATGTGTGCTTTAATGATTTAAACTACCTCTAATCTGTTTTAAAAGTAGGCAAAGTATGAAATATAAAAAGTATATCTACTAATTTACTTTTTGTCTTCAGTAAGTACTATATAAATGAATTTGTAATTGCTAGTCTGAGCTAGCTGCTTTGGTTGTCTCTCTCCCACTTTAAATCATTTCATTCAATCTCCACTCAAAAAAGTTACTTTAGGGAAGTTTCACTTACTAGTAAAAGGTTTCTGTGAACACATGTAGTCCCGCCTGGCAGCCGGGGGCCTAAGTCAGGCCACACAATGTCAGCTACAACACCTGATGGAGACATCTCCGGAGAATCTCTACAGAATCACCAACTGTTGCTGGAATTTGTTCCTCCTCCTCATCTTTTGGCTGTTTAAGAGGTTTAAGTGGGGCCAATAAATAATATAGACCAGCATATGATTTACTTGGGTCAGTACTAATATAAATCTGTTTCCTCCTATTTTGTTCTGAAAGAATACTTTTATACGACTATGATAAACTAAAGTATACCCCAAAATACATATAAAGAAAACTCTTCAAGAGCTCTTTGAAGCTAAAATAAATACTATTTTCAAAATTTTGTAGCCATTATATTATTTTGTTTCATTAAGCTCTGTGCCTAGACAGCAAAGGTACTCATATATCCCAAGAAAAGTTAGAAAAGAATTCCTATGAAGTGAAAATATTTTACTTTTAGCTCAGGGAATTTTTTTTTTTTTTTTTTGAGACAGTCTCACTCTGTCCCCGGGGCTAGAGTGCTGTGGTATCAGCATAGCTCACAGCAAACTCAAACTCCTGGGCTCAAGTGATCCTCCTGCCTCAGCCTCCCGAGTAGCTAGGAATACAGGTATGTGCCACCATGCTGGCTAATTTCCATTTATTTATTTATTTTTTTTACTAGAGATAAGGTCTCACTCTTGCTCAGGCTGGTCTCAAATTCCTGACCTCAAGTGATCCTCCCGCCTTGGCCTCCCAAAGTGCTAGGATTACAAGTGTGAGCTCCCATACCTGGCTCCAGGAAAAAAATTAATGATGAATTTGCAAGGAGACCCATACTCTTATTTTGTTCCAGTTTTTCTCGTATCATTAGAAGACTGTATGTACTATTCTTGGCACTAAGTGGAACTGATAAGGTACACAGGGCTGCACAAAAAAGCTGCACAACCAAAACTTTGTAGCACCTAGAGTTCGATTATACAGGGTTTTCATAAGATTATTATACTCAATAAGATTTTGGATTTGTTTACTCTAGAAACATAAGCAGCAAACTCCCCTTCGGGGCAATTTCCTGCCTGCCCAAATAACCACTGCATGGGACCAGTGCCCCTGCTTCCCAAGGACATCTAGTGGTTACATTCCACTAATGGGTGGGGTTAAAATGCCTTAACATGGGGTATCCAAATCTCTGGTTAAGTGCAGGTTCTGATTCAGTGATCTGGGTTGAGGCCAAAGATTCTACACTTACATTTCTAATAAGCTCCCAGGTGACGTCACTATTGCCAGCCCCTAGACCACAACTTTGGGTAGCAAGGCCCTCTTCCAAGAGTGGCCTCCTCTAAGTAGGTTAGTTACTGCACTTCCTGTTCCCACAAAGCAAGCTGAGGGCCTGCTTCCCTAGAGCCTACACTAGCCCTTCTCTCTGCTTACTCTTATCTAGTTTCTCGTCTGTGTGGGGCAAATCAGGTTAGCTTTACTGCAAGGACTGGTTATCTTTGCCTATGGGACTATATACAATGGTGGAGGACAGAGTGGGAAGCCTAATAAGCAAGCCTCTGACCTCACCAGTGCTTAGCAGAGTAGATGCCCTGCTTTTGGAGGGAGGGGAGTTAGGGTGGATCTTGTCTGTCTATTCCTGTGGCAGGCAGCTGGGAAGGTGCAGCGGTGACTGATCAGTTCTGGTCACCCAGAACCCTCTACACTGGGGACTGCTGTGTTCATACTATAACCCTATATGCTCTGCCTGGCCTCACCACTGTAGCCTGCAGATCTCCCCAGCCTTCACAAGGAGCCTGGTGTTGTGCTCATGGACTTCCTCTCCCTCTCGACTTCCTATCATCTGGACCCCAGGCCCTATACAGGTCAACAGTTTCTTATCTGTAACTCTGAAATCCAAGAAACTCAATGCATTTTCCCCCTAACTCATTTAGAAACAAAACTTAACATGACTAAGTTTTTCGGTGGCACAACCTAACCTGAACTGATGTGAGGCTAGTTGTTTTATGAACCGTATGGCAGGTGTACTGCATATCTTTCTAGAATCCTGAATTCCCAAACACATGTGGCACCCAGAATGTTATATGAGGGACTGTGGCCTCACCTCTTGCTCTGAGGCCTTGCTATTGCCCACGAGCTTTACTCCTGTTACTGTCACGCTTCCTTGTCAGACGTCAGTCTCCTATCATTCCTTGTTCCCACCACCCCTGCGATTTGACTTGATTTCCCATCCTTGACTCACCCACATTCTCCCTGTTTGTGAGGTTCCTTCTGGCAAAAGGTGCCACCCCCAGCCTGCTAATTCCACACAGTCTAGCACAACCAACACTCTCTTGCCAGCATCCCCATGACATTCTCACCCGTTGTCTTTTTGCTGTCCCTGTCCTGCAGAGCTCTGACACTGTCTTAATCCAGCTACCCAGTCTTCACCCTTGGGCTGCAGAATATAATGGAGAGAAGTGACACAAAGGTGAGGCAGTGCCACAGTGACTCTCAGCTGGGTCCTCAAAGTTGCCTGGTCTCATGTTCTACCAACTCTCAGTCTATAACGTTCTCAGCTATTCCTAAATAGCTGAAAATTTGACTATTCCAAACTTGGTCTATTTTCTATTTCTACCCTACCACTTTCCCCTTCGGTCTCAGCAGATGACTGTTAATTTTAGTTTGAGTAAAAACTCACCTAAACCCACATGCTGCCTTTTTATCTCTACCAACTCACTGAATCCACATACCAGTAGAGTAAGTGTCCCTTCTTTTATAATCTACCAAACTGGGTCTCATCCCCCTCTACCTCCTGGGGTACTTGGTTTTACCAATTTTCTTCTCATTTTCATTTTCTTCTCTCCCCCCGCTTTTTTTTTGTAGGAAGCAGCATGGTATAGGAGTCAGAATTACAAAGACCTGGACTTGGCTCCCATATCTGCCCAACATAACCTTTCTTAGACTCAGTTTCCTCACTAGAAAAACAGGGTAACAGCAAACACCAGGGAGCATGAGACATCGCAGCTGTGTCTGGAACGTTAGTTAGTGTGGACCCACACCACTGCTCTCAGCTCTACTGGCTTTTTGACCTTGGCCCACTGACATTTTCAAATACCATGTTCCCATTTGTTATTCCTTTTTTCATTAAAAATATTACCATATAATATATGCATAATTTTTTCTTGTTAAAAACTAAATAACATGGAAAATACAGGTTAAAAAGTAAATGCCCCAAACTAATTAGTGGCCACTGTTAATAGTCCAATGTGTAACTTACTCTCTAAGCCATAGTGACCTGGTCTCTAGTCCTACTGCTTCACAGAAACTGTCCTTGCCGAGATCACAAATAATGTTCTACCTGCTAGCCTCCACAGATCACTGTTCTGGCCTGTGCTTCATCCAGCCTCACTGGGATATGTTAACTACACCTTCTACTTGCTTTCTGTCATGCTGTCTGCTGGCCGCCTTCTTGTTGGCCTTGCCCTCAGGATTCTGTCTTTGGTCCTCTGCTTGTCCCATTTCTCACCTTCAAGACCAAGTTCCAAGCAGATACTCCTGCTGGGATGTTCCCACAGCCACCTTCAACTCAGCAGGCTAAAGATGGTAGGTACCATTTCCTGCCCTAATAATAATCACAGCAGCAGCTCCACCTTATGATGTAGGCAGTAACTATTTGCTTCACTTTAAAGATAACAAGCGGAGGATCAGAGGAATAATTTTCTCCAAAGTCACACGGCAAGTGGCAGAGCCAGGATTTGATTGGCACCTGCCTGATGGTGAAGCCTGGTCTCATGATACCATATCTCTCTGCCTCTCCCTACCCTTGATAAAGCTGCCCCATCAGAATGCCAAAGCCAGAAATGAGAAAGGCTACAGATGCCACCATTTCTCTGGTTAATGCAGATACAGAGATCCAACTGTACTAGGCTCAGAGCTTTCTTGGGTTTTAACCCTCAATCCAGCAGTGGCCTCTGTCTAGTCCACAGGGTTTAAGCATTACAGGCAGGAAAAAGCACAGAAGTACAGAATCTAATGATTATCCAGCTACACGAGTCCCTGCTCTGGCCAACCATGAACAGGGGGAATTTCTGGGCACCACCTTTTACCAGGAACAGTAACTGGAGGGATAACTAGAGAATGGCTGGATGGCCTGCAAGTCATCCAATCAGAGAAGCCAAGATCCAGGGAGATCATCATATTATTTGAATATAGGTTATTCTGAACAGCCTCCAAAAGCCAGAAATTACATAAACTTATTATAAGCAAGAATTTTTGTTTGAGATATCAGGGGGAAAAAAAAGAACGAGTTGCTTCTAAAAAAAGAGAATGTTCATATTTAATGTAAACCTGGTGACTTTTTGTAGGAGTGTAGGGGTAAGCTTTTGAGAGATCATAAAGATTCTGCCCAGTTGAAAGCCTATGGTTTCAGGACACACTATTATTTTGCAATCCCGAGATCAATGCACATCTTTTAAAGTTCATTTTAAAAACTGATTTCCTATATGTATATTATACTTCAGTGAAAACACTTACTGAAGAAAAAAAAAAGATTCTGGCTCCTTCCTTCTGTCCAAACAGCAATGGTGGGAAGGATAACAAATAGAGTGGCCGGTCATGTGAAGCCTGTCTCCTTGTGGGCTCAAGTCATTAACAACGGGTTACCATAGGGATATGAAACTTAAATAACCTTGGAATAATGTGTATTATTAATGCATGGCTGACACAAGAGAGAAAGGAAGATGCAAAGAAGTTCAGGCTATAAAGGGATAAAACTGAAATACAACTAGAGGCCATTTATTGTTTTTCACAGTTTGATTTTGGAAGTTAGGAATTAGCCCACCTATTTACATGTGGTATGCAGACTTCAAGGAAGGCTCTCAGTGATGCCTATCCCTCTGGTATTTACACCTTCATTGAATTCCCTCTCTTGGAGTGCGGGCTGGACCACACTTGTAAGGAGCAAAATACTACAAAGTTGATGGGATCACAGATTATATTATAAAAAACAGTGATTTGCCTCCTGCTAGCTTGCCTCCTCCTTGCCCTCCTGTTTGCTTGTTCTGGTGGAAACAACTGCTCTGCTGTGAGCTGCCGCATGGAGAGGAACCATGACAGACCTCTGGCCACAGCCAGCAAGGAACTGGGGCCCTCAGTCCAACAGCCCATGAGGAAGTGAATCCCCTGCCATCAACCACCTGTGTGAACTCGGAGGCAGGTCCACCTTCATTTGAACCTTAAGGTAACTTCAGCCCGACCAACACCTTGACTGCAGTCTTGTGAGAGCCAGAGGACCCAGCTAAGCTGCACCCATATCCCTCACCCACAAAACTGTAAGAAAGCAAATGTTGTTTTAAGCAACTAGGTTTGGAGTAATCTGTCACTCAGAAATAGAAAACTAATGCCGTAAGCAGAACTCTAAAGCAGGGCTGGCAAACTTTTTTAGGTAAAGATTGGATAGAAAACATTTTCAGCTTTGTGGGCCATATTGCCTTGGTCGAAACTTTTGAATTGTGTCATTACTACAAGTAAGCAGCCACTGACAATATGTAAACATGTGAGCATGGCTGTGTTCAAATAAAACTTTATTTAAAACAGGTGGTGATCTGACCTGCTGGCTGTAGTTTGCCAACCCCTGCTCTAAAGTAAAAGTTGTGAAGAAATCCTAATTTTAAGTTAAAAGGCAGATGATCTCCATTTTACCATTACGTTAAAAAAAAACCAAAAACAGCTCAACCTAACACAATAACCACAGGCAGTTGAAAAGGAAAATAATAGATGTCCAACAAATTTCTGATTTTGGTAAGCAATCTAAGAAATACAAATATATCTTTTATGACAAATAGATACCTCTACTTGCTTTTTGATGGAAAAGTTGAAGTCCCACAGTGGAGATAAATTTGAGCCAGAGGATCCTACTAAGCTGTGTAGTTTATCACAACTATAATCACAATATCTCCTTACACATGCATGGCTTTTCCCTCACGTGTCACGTTTTCCCCACAGTGGGAACAGATGATTACCTTTGCTTTTTGACAATGGCGATGGAGGCTGCTCTGTAAACACTTCTAGGGGAGGGGAGTCATGGTGGTCGAAGTCTTTGTCCATGGCTTCTATGAGACTGGTGATGTCTGAGTCCTCTGAGCTGTGCCTTGTGCTGCTGGCACGTTCTGGGTGGGAAAGGTGTGCAAGGGGGGCGGGAGACAGCCTTTCGGGCTGTGGCTCCTGGTGCTGAGGCACTGATGGTGGTGGTGGGGGCTGAGAGTGCTGCTCCAACGGGCTGTGGATATGGTGCTGGCTGCTGTGCTGGTTCTGTTTTGCTCCTTTGGACTTCCTGCTTGCAGCATGACCTTGGGTCACTGTATTGGAATCTAAGACAAGGGGGTTTGTTTTACTGGTAGACTGTGAAGAAGCTGCTTGTGCAGAAGTCCTGCTAGAGGTACTTGAACTGTTTTTGGTTCTGACGTTTTCCACGTCAGCTGAGTTTCTGCTGCTGTGACTGCTGTGTGGGTGGACTGCTGGGCCACACTGCTTATGACTCCCTGCACCAGGGCGGGATGAGCCGCCTGCTCCACAGAACCCCCTACCGTGACTGGGGTCGCAGCTGAGTGTATTCAAGCTGAAAAAAGGATGAGCCTCAATCAGTAATTAGCAACCTAAAATCTAACATTAAAAAATTTTATTTCTTCAGTACAGCCATCATAAATATAAACTACTCTAGGGGAAAAAAAAAGCAAGAAATAGGGATAATTTCCACAACTCTGTAAGGTCTGTTCTATCTAAAAATTTATGAATCAAGTCAGTGTTCTAACTAAGAATATTTTAACCCTCTCCAATATAATAAAAACACAATATCTGGTATAAGCTCTAAGTAACTGAGATACAGGGTACTAAGTAATCATAATTAAGATTTTTTTCTCCTGAGCAAAGATGAAAAGCAGCAACAGCTTATTTTTATTTGTAATGTATCAGCCAAATATGTTATACTAGAGAATTTATTGCCGGCATGTGGACATACTTTCCTTCAGACGAAATACCAACGATTCTCCTGAGATCAAATGGCCTTCCCACATCAAAGGGCGGGTTTGAGGCCTCAAACGATAGTCGCCTTCTGAATGGCTCCCAAATTCCTTGAGCTTCCAGATAGGCTGTTCCAATTACCAAAAGAAACAGTGCACTGCAGGAGTTGGAGAATCAGGAGTCATTTGTTAGTGCAAGAGTAACAAAATTTGATCTAAAAGGCAGAATGTCTTGGTAAAGCACAACATGATATACTATAAACAAAGATGTCTATGACAATTTTTAATGGAAAAGACAGAAACCAAAGTGTTATAAATAGAAGTCTGCATACCAATTTTTATAGAATGTCATCTTACATGGAGGCTTTATATGGAGGAAATAATTAGTTGTATCAGAGAAGACACCTGGAGGATAATTTTTCTTTTACTAAGAAGAATTTTGGTTTCAACTCTCCAACTCTTTTCCCTTAAGGGATGTGTGAGGTAAATATGAAAATTAATTTAGAGGTGAGGTTATCTGATTCTCAAAACACATAAAGAAATAAATTTAAAAAAGATAAAGATGGTGAGGATCTAAAAAATATTTCTTCATCAGTTTCATGTTGCCTAGAAGAAGAGTATGCTATTATGTTGAGTAAATCATATACGCCCAAATCACATAAGTTTAGCTGATAAATTATGAGTGTGTTTTTATTCAAGAAATGAACATGTACTTAATTTGCATAACACATTTCAAAGGTAAAAAAGACTTTGTTCATTGTATATGCCACCCAAGAAAGGTTCAGTTCTGTTTCCACAAGTATGTAAGCTTTATGAAGGCAGAGAGTTCTGTTTTGTTCATTGGCATATCCCAGCACTTAGAACAGTGACTGGCACATAGTGGGTGCTCAGTAACAGTGTCAAATGATGAATGAATACCAGCCTCAAAACAAGACACAAGTACCTCATTATTCCTGAGATGATGATGTACAGAGCCAGTTCCCAGTTGGGTCTGGGGAGGGCTTCTGCACAGGTTGCTAACATGTGGTACGGAAGGGATGCATTCAATATAAATACAAATTCAGAGCCACTGGTTGTTATAAACTTCAGTTCGCGAATAACTCTAGAAGCTGTAAAATCAGGAGTAAACCTAAAACAGAATGACGGCAGTAAGATTAAGTTTTAAAAATATACCACAAGCAGTTTAAACATAATACCAGCCCTATAAGCTTTTGAAATATAACACAGAATTTGAGTTTGATGCTTTTATTCAACTTCTTCATTTTAAGATGAAGAAAGTATTGTCCCACGGTTAATAGGAACAACTGTATTCTGTGAATAATTAGAGAAATTACATTAAAAAAGAACACTATCAGCTTCCCATAATTAATTCAGAAAGCAGTCTCTGAGTCTTCTTCCCTTTCCTTTCCCTTTCTCCAAATCCATATTCTCCTCCCAGGCTGCATTCCCAATAATGCCTTAACAAAATCCAACATCCTAGCCCTAGTGATCTTTATTTTTGGAGACAGAGTCTCACTCTGTTGCCCGGGATAGAGTGCAGTGGGATCAGCCTAGCTCACAGCAACCTCAAACTCTTGGGCTCAAGCGATTCTCCTGCCTCAGCCTCCCGAGTAGCTGGGACTACAGGCATGTGCCACCATGCCCGGCTAATTTTTTCCATATATTTTTAGTTGTCCAGCTAATTTCTTTCTATTTTTAGTAGAGATGGGGTCTCACTTTTGCTCACGCTGGTTTCGAACTCCTGACCTTCAGCGATCCTCCCACCTTGGCCTCCCAGATTGCTAGGATTACAGGTGTGAGCCACTGTGCCCAGCCCCTAGTAATCTTGTCAGCATTTCCTGCAGTATTACTTATTGCCACAATTATTTTATTTTTTGTTAAACTTGAGGAAAGGTGCCCTTTTCCTGACTGCAGCTTTTGGAGTCAAGTACTATGCCTTGTATGCGGTAACGTAGCTACTTATTAAGTAAATATCCATTAAGGATCACAAAATTATCATTCAATGAGGGACAGAAGTTAAATTTTACTATATAAACTTTATAACAAATTATTGTTAAAATATGCTGTAAGTATTACTGATATAGGCATTAAAATATTATCTTATAACTAAAATACTAAACAATCTTATTCTAAAAACATGGACAAACCGTACACGTATGACACATTAATACATGTGTTGCTGAGGCACTGTGGATTTATAACAACATGCTACGTTTTAACACAACCTTGAAAATAATTTTGAAATTGGTTTTTCTAAGATTATCTGATCTACTTTGGAGATAGAGGAAGTTTTACAACTTTGAAAACTCAGATATGAAGATTAAGCCAAAGATTAAGTGAAAAAAATTAAATGAATACATTTGTGGATAAAGACCTTTTTTGGGAAAATATGAAAATGTATCTTTGTATAGTTTAGTGATTCATTACATCTCAAAGGAAAATACTTACAATATAATTATGTCTCTCGAGGCATTGGCACTTAGTGCAAACTCTTGACAATTAACAACTTTAAAGCCATATCCCTCACATGAGTATCCACTGATTTCAATGGTGTCTATGTGGATCTGAAGTTGTCCTGTATTCTCTACTTTAAACGTTCTTTTCAATGTGAAATTTGGTTCTCTTAGTTTCAAACCTAAAGGAAAAAAAAATCAGGAGTAAGGATAATTCTTGTCATCATGTGCTCCCAGTCCAAATGGTAAGTACATTATTCATGAGCCAGAGGGTATAAACCATCCTCACACATCAAAGAGATCTGCTATACCTCAGATTCCATCAGGAAGTAATCCACTCTGATATGTCATTTTAGATGGCTAAAGTTTTATTATGCTTTACTTTACATACTTAATCAGCTAAGGTATACAATGAGTGTTGATACTTTAAATCTTTTAGGATCCAAATCAAACAATCTTGAAAGCAAGGCATGACATTTCCTTAAAATCCTAAACATTCATCACTAATATACCTGTGTGCACATACAGAAATACTGTTCCTGTTTTTGGAATTATTTACTATTGAAAGCAAATGCTGAAGTTTGTGTCCCTGGAACTGTTAGGAATACTCACTATCTGTACAATCTTTTAACAATGCTTCCGTGATTTTAAAGCGTAAGGAACTTCCTGGACCTGGAAGCTTGCCTCCCACCCTCAAGTTCTCGGTTGTTCCTTGTCCTTGGACCATCACAGCATCCATCACAGTCAGGTTATTTCTATGCAAGAACAAGAATTACAGATTTTTCCCCCATTAAATTTGCACAGTTTTTTGATCTAAAATTTCTACTGTCATTTTACAAAGCACTACATAGAAACTGATACAGTGAATTTAAAAGTGAAATTTATACTTTAGAAATTTAAAATACACAAAGAAGAACAAGAGTTTTTTAAGAGTCATACATGGTGCAGAAAGATACTGTTTATGCTTTTGAGCTATAAATTTAATAACAAAGGTAGGCTTTTATCAAGGGTGGGTATGTGTGCATGTTTTGGAATACCCCATTTCATAAGTTAGATATGTAAATTCATCTTGAAACAAATCAAGTAAGGGTTTCTATATAAGTACTAAAAATCAATCTACATCTGTATCACAGAACCTACCTGACTATGATTAGTGAAGAAACAGTTCTGTTGTGAACTGGAGTAAACTTTACTTTGACAGATTTCTTTTCTCCAGGTTTTAAAATTAGGTTTAAAATTAAATGTCGAGAGGCGCCCTCTGTAAATCCTGTTGAACTCTGCACTGGATGAGCCTGGAATCATTGGTAAGCAAACAAGAATCATTAACATATTCTCTGGAAACATGTTTTTTCCTTTACCCCATCTAGAGCCCAGTATTGTTTCTCAAATTGATTAAATATGTAAATGATTTTATCCTTCATTTCATGATTGAGATACCAGTTAGCTGGCAAGTAGAGCTGGATAATCAGCGATGAGACTTCATATGTGGCATTAAGTCCAAAAAGTAGCTTTGTTCCTAGGTCACCAAAGTCCTTATGTTTGTACTAGGCATTTGTTTTTGAATATAGATCTTTTTGTTTTTAATCTTTTTT
Organism: Lepilemur ruficaudatus; assembly: GCA_963574885.1. Taxonomy (NCBI): domain Eukaryota; kingdom Metazoa; phylum Chordata; class Mammalia; order Primates; family Lepilemuridae; genus Lepilemur; species Lepilemur ruficaudatus. The sequence continues at coordinate 15,513 of CAUYRT010030363.1, forward strand.
TATTCTGCAATATAACACACATATAGAAAACGACACAAACCTAAGATGAATAGCTCAATGTTTCAGTACCAAGCAAACACTCGAGTAAACAAACCAGCATCCCAGGCCCTCCTGACTTGCCCTGTCACTGCTGTCCTACTCCTCCCCTCGGAAGGGAGCCAGCTAGAGGGGCTTCAGGTAGCAGCATACTTTTATTTGTAAAGTATTTCCAATTCATATCAATCTCTCCTTGAATTTTATTTTGAAAGTTACGTACATAATTACTGTTTCATAAACACTTGATTTAAAGTTTAAAGCATAGCTTAGTTTAATATACAAAATATGACTTTTTGACTACCAGTTATACATAAGGTTAAATAACGCTTAAAAAAAAAAAAAAAACCACCACAGTTGACATGTGAGGATATACTGTTCTGACTTTTAAGCAACATTAACTATAAACTTTTTTTTTTTTTTTTTGAGAAAGAGTCTCACTCTGTTGCCCGGGCTATAGAGTGCCGTGGCGTCAGCTTAGCTCACAGCAACCTCAAACTCCTGGGCTCAAGCAATCCTTCTGCCTCAGCCTCCCAAGCACCACCGCTTTTGATCAGAGAGTCTTCTGTGTTGATTGTTGTTGAGTGAGAGAATAGAAAAAGCACTTTGAGTTTGT
>CAUYRT010030365.1:0-38439 GCA_963574885.1 Lepilemur ruficaudatus
AGGGAGTTAACGAGTGCGTCTCCTCCTTTGCCCTTTCCCGTTTGCGGGTCAAGGCACCCTGGCTTGTTTGCAAGTCACAAGGTGTCTTGAGGCTGATCAACAAGAAACAATCCGTGTGAGAACAGGTGTTCCGAGAACTGCCTTGTTTAAACGTGGCTGAGAGATGACCCAGTGTCCACTACAAGATTGGGTGAGGCTAGTGCCAGGAGAGTGGGCAAGGGCTGACATGCTGCTGTGGAGAGGGGACATGGCACGTCCACTGAGGAGTAGCTCTGGGGAGGGTCTGAGATCCCCCAGACTACCCACACGTGCATTTCCTTGGTGCTCTCACCACCCTTTGGAGCAGTGGTGATAGCTATTGTTTGGACTGCTCCATGGTTGAGACTTTGCTGAGAGGCTGTGTCAGGGAGTCAAAGGGACAAAGACACTGAGAGTGGTAAAGTGGTAGACCAGGAAGTCCAGACTGGAAGGGGGGAACGTAAAGATAGGAGAAGAAATAAACAGACATTGAAGGAACTGGGGTCTCGATGAATAGGCACATTGAAATAAAAGAATGACAGATGGCAGAAAATGAGCCAGTGGCCAGAGGAATCAAAAATATTAATAGTGTACATAGTGGTTAATTTTATGATAGCTTGACTAGGCCACCAGATGCCCAGATAGCAGGTGAAGCATTATTTCTACGTGTGTCTATGAGGGTGTTTCCAGATGGGAATAGCATTTGAATTGGTGGACTCAGTAAAGTAGGTTTCCCCTCCATTGTAGATGGGTATCAGTCAATCCACTGATAGCCTTAATAGAACAAAAGGCAGAAGCAAGAGAGAGTCTTCCCTTTTTTCTGCCTTGCTGTTTGAGCTGGAATATTTCATCTCATCTTCTCCTGTCCTCAGACTGGGATTTATACCATCAGTTCCCCTGGTTATTAGGCTTTCAAAATCAGACTTAATTACAACACTGGCTTCATTGAGAGTCCCCAACTTGCAGATTGTGGGACTTCTCAGCCTCCACAATCATATGAGCCACTTCCTCATTTTATACACACACACACTAATACAGTGAGGTAGATTAGAGAGGGCCACAAATTCTTTGCTATTTCTCTCATTGACAAATGGAGTCTAACATCCCTACACTTGAATCTGGGCTGTGTAGAATGATTAGCCTGCCCAATAAAATGGGGCATAAGTGACAATTTGGGGCTACATAGGCTGGGCATGAGAAAGAAGCCTTATAACTTCCACCCAGACCTCTTAAAGCACCTAGTCTTTAAGCTCTGAGCAGCTTTATAAGAAGTCCAGCTATTCTGAGGTCACTGACGTGGGGGAGATCACATGAAAAGACCATAAGGAGAAATCCTAGAACTACAAGAAGAGAGAGATACCTGGCCAGCCTTCCACTGTTCTAGGCATAGTTACTTGAACAATCCCAGCTAAGGCCCCAGATATCATGGAGCAGAGACAAGTTGTCGTTGCTGAGTCCTGACAAACTTGTAGATTCATGAGCAAAATAAATGATTGCTCTTTGTGGTGGTTTATTATGCAGCACTAAATAACCAGAACAATTGGAGGTAAGCTTTTGGAGGTGGCTTAGTCTAAGCTTAAGATAAGAACCAGGGAATGGCCATGATGACATGGGTGGCTGAAGAAGATGAACATGAAACTCAACTGGTGTCAAAAGTACCATGTGGGAAAAAGGAGCCTTCACTCGGTGCACCAGGGAGATGCAATAGAAAGAAACTTGTTAGAATGTGCAAACCCCTTAAGAGAATAGTTTTATTCTCAGGTACCATAGAGATATCTATTTTTATTTGAACACAATAGATACCTAACTATGCAAACTGGTCCCAAGGAATATACTCAGTAACTATTTACAGTGTCTGATGTTGCCCTAGGTGATCACTCTACAAAGTTGAAATGATAAATTGCATTTCTTTAAAATGGTATTCTTAAATATAGACGTCCTATTACTCAACTGATCCACCACCTCCCCCTCAACTCCCATGTATTGCCGCATATAGTACTGTTTCTCTCTCTTGTGATGAAAAACATTCAACAAGTTTGTTGAATGAGCATCTGCTGTGTGCCAGGCTCTGTGTTCAGTGCTGGTCTTAGATCTGTGTTAGTCAAATAATGCTTTTGGGATTGTAACGAAGGTATTTATCAAGCGTTTAATATAGCCCTGGCCCTGTACCATGCACTTTACAAGCCTTATCTCATTTAAACAACAATAACAAGTAGGTACAGTTTCAGTTGAAGTTCAATAACCATTGCAAATATAGAAAGTGATTTGTCACAGAGATTTGATCTTATGCAGTTGGGGAAGCTGATTGGCATCTCACCTGATGCCAGAGTATGAAGTCCTCAGAGAAGGCAATCAGGAAGGGAAGACAGATGTGAAATGGGGGAGAGCAAGACTAAGCTGGAACTCATGAGGACGATCAGGGTCTTTTTTTTGTTTCTGGTCTTGGTAGTAAGTGTCCTGCAGAAGCAAGGACCCTTCCTCCTGCAGCTAAACAGATCCACCTGGCACAAGAGTCAGAGCAGCATAAGGAACACTCGGAGGAGGGGAGCGGAGTTGCAGGACTAGTCCCTACTTTCTGCCACCCACATGAACCAACGGGTGTGTGGACTACAAAGCTGCTGCTGCTCTTGGCGCCCCACCCACTGTAACCAGAAGCAGATAAGAAAGAGAATTCTGGGAAATGTAGTTCTGCCTTGCCAAGTTGACAAACTACAAGTGACCACAGATACTATTCAAACAGCAATAATGAGTACATACTATCATCACTCTAGTTTTAACAAAGGCAGAAACAGAGGCTCTGATCAGACAGACTCCCATCTGATGCCACAGCCTGTGCTCTGAGCCTTCATATGGCAGCATTCTTTGCCTCTACTGTAGGAAATGTCATAATGGTGGGCAAACAATAAATCACCTGGATCTTTTTAGCCCTCAGTGTGGCCTATGCACAGAACCTAGGATCCAGAGCTTCTCAGAGTCCTACAAAAGAGGTATGAGGCCTGACAACGAAAATCATATTGGCCCCAAATATAAAAATTTAAATCAAAATCAACACACACTTAATTATATATCTACAAATCTTTGATTCAACTACAACTTACTATGTGAAGTTTTAAGTAAAGTTTATAGCATGTAAGATTTATATGGATTAATGTGCTTGATATAAAGTGAAATGACAGCTCCAAAACTAAGAGAACCTAGGGCCTACCAATTTTCTTCTGGACAGAGGAAAATTTGGGACAGCCTGATGTCATTAAAACCTATTTCAGAGACTGCATCTGGGGCAGACACTGCAGTCTCTTCTCCCACGGTGTAGAATTGCAGATGTGGAGAGTAAGGGAAAAGCACTACCTGATATTCACTAGGGATATATATAAAATGAATTGAAAATGGACAGCCTCGGTCCTGGCACACTGCCCACCTTGCTGATGTGTCAGGAACATTTTAAAGATATCCCTGCAGGTGGTGAATGAGAAAAGAAACCAGAAATATACAGATTAAATTTAGCAACAGATTGAATCGCGTTCACCAAGCTGTTTGCCTCTCTGCCTGGTCTTTTTCCTCCCAGCTGAGGCTGCAGGACACCTAATCACAGAAGGCAGCCTTCTAGTGAATTCAATTAGCCAGAGAGTGCCTTGCGTGAGTTAATGGATAGGAGAAATGGAAACAGACATAACTTCTCCACAGAAATGGCCACGAGCAGTGGGAGAAGGATTCAGCACCGGGCCAGGCAACACTCATCCTTCTCTGGGGGCCAGATACTCCCACAAGTGCCGTGCCTCCACGGCCCAGGTTGAGGGGAGATGGGAGCGGTTAGCTCTGAGACAGAACCAGACTCTTTCGTGGGGTTCCCGCCTCTGTAGAACTTCAGCTTCATAAGAATTTATAAGCACTAGTATCCTGATCTTTGTGGACATATAACATTTGCTGAGTACTTGAAATATTCTCAAATGGTGACAATGGATATCTGTCATGGACACATTTGCCATGTGTCAGGCATTGTGCTAAAATGGGCTATCTGCCTTTCCAACATTTACTCCTAAGCATTTACAATAAATTGGCCTTGTGTGACCTAGGACTGTTACACCACCACCAATACCACCTACTAGGTGTTCATTGCTTCCCAAACACCAGGGCACCCCACTTGAGTGTAAACTTCTGCCTCAGGAAGGAACTTGGTACTTCTTCCTCTTCCCCTCCAGATGCCCACACTCTAAGGCATAATGATATACGCCTACCTGGCCTGTCTCTCAGGTGCACCTGTCTAATTCTCTTACCTTGTCTAAAATGGCTTGTGTCTCTTTCTCTTGAGGACTCAAACAGGGCTTACTTGTTCATCTCAAATTTAATTTAATTGAAACATATTGAGAGGTAGTGTTGGTTAAGAGTGTGATCTTTGGAGCTGTATAGTCTTAGTTTGGATCCTTGCCTTATCAATGATGATTTGTGTGTATGCAGATACTTAAAATCCCTGTTACACTCAGTTTTCTCGTCTTTAAAACGGCCATAACAGTGCCACCTTCATAGGATGCTGTGTGGAATAACAAATTATATGGAGAATGCTTAGTACAACATGTGTCACATAGTCAACACTCAGTAAATTTTAGAAATATGACTTATAACTAGGTGCCAATAAATGTGCTGGGCAATGAATAAGACATTATCCTCAACCCTCAATAGCTTACAGTTGAATAGAGGAAGCCAATATGAAAAAATGTAACAATATACGACAGGGTGATTTACCAGGGTAGAAGTCCAGATGTGTGGGATTCACAAGCTTCTTTCTACTCCCGTCAGGACTGTGGCTCACCATAGGAAGGGAACAACTGCAGCCTGCCATGGTGGAGGAAAACCCAGTGCCCCATTTTCCAACCAGCCCAGTGATGGCCTTATTGACCCTGATGCCAGATATAGTAGATTATAGCCCATTGCATCTTTCAGTAAATATTTGTTAAACACAAATGTGCAAGACCCTGTTGTGGGCAACGCAGAGTGAAATCTAGCCAAATTGCGACACTGAACAAAAAATTGTAAGTGGGCTGAGCATCAGAAACTAGAGTTGATGCCAAGAAGCTAAAAACTTCTGAAGCACATGGGACCAAGGCGGAGTAGGAGTTAGTTCAGAGAAGTATGATAGCCAAAAAAGAGGCCTTATCCAATATTATAATCCATATTGTCCTATAAATGAAGATGTATAAGTAGATGTAAAACCCCTTAAGATGCAGACTGAGGATAGAATTCTAGTTCATTGTTAACAGTTTGGAAAAACTATTTTAGAACTAAAACCAACAGCTAAAATTCTAAAAAATACTATTTTAATTTATAGCCTTTAATATGGATAAAGAAAATAGTAGAAGAATTCAGCTAGGCTGGGTACACCAGTGCCTCGTGCCTATAATCCTAGCACTCTGGGAGGCTGAGGTGGGAGCATTGCTTGAGCTCAGGAGTTTGAAACTAGCCTGAGCAAGAATGAGATCCCGTCTCTACCAAAAATAGAAAAAAATCAGCTGGGCATTGTGGTGCATACCTGTAGTCCCAGCTACTTGAGAGGCTGAGGCAGGAGGATTGCTTGGGCCCAGGAGTTTGAGGTTGCAGTGAGTTTCTTCAAAAAAAAAAAAGAAGAAGAAGAAAAAGAAGAATTCAGCTATAAACACAGTCGGGTATAATTTGAATCATAAAACATAAAACATACATGTAGGCAGATATACATGCTATGTCTTGGATCTCTTCCTCTTTGCCCCTAGAATTTCTCCTATGGTTGGCAACAAACACTCTTATCTTATGAATTATCAAATCAGGCCATGATATTAATATATTCACTTTGTATATAATCAATAAACTAAAGCTGCCAGCTTGCTTTTCCTCCTAGACTGAACCCTTCTGTCCTGAGCAGGCCGCTGCAATTTAAATTTCTGTCATGTCCTCCTGGCTACCTTTGCTGTCTCTTAAATGCTGTCTGGGCCAGTCACATCCTCCCTCGCAGTCTGGGAGATTAATGGACCCATCACAGGACGGGTCAGAGGCCGCCTGGTGAGGAGGCTCTTCACGGTCCAGTCCCTGAGTGACTTAGAAAGGGAGTGAGGAAGAGTTTAAATATAAAAATCTACAAATAATTTTGAGTTAGAAAAAAATAGGAGCTAAATATACAAAGGCATTCCCACCCTTGGTTCTGTGAGGACAGGGTGACAAGGTGCTCAGGAAAAGGACAGCACCCCCTGGTGACACAGGCTGGTATTTAGGAAGATCAGGGCCACAAGCAGATACCAGGGCCACATGTCAACAGAGTCGGTCGAGGCAGCAAGGGTCTGGAACTCAAACAGACCTGAATTTGGAACCCAGTTTTGCCATGTAGTTGGGTGTCCTTGGACAGGTCGTTTAGCCTCTCTGCCTGCGGTTTACATCTGAAAGGAAGAAAAAGGTAATAGCTGCCTCATAGGCTGGTGGTGAGGGTCATAAAGCAGTCGGTCATTCAAGTCAGTGAGTCTGGAAGCAAAAAGCCCAATTCAAACTATTTTAAGCAAAAAAAAAAAAAAAAAGGAACGTATAGATCAGCTTACAAGGAAGTCCAGGGGAAAAACAGGCCTCAGGGACTCAGACATTGTCAAGGCTCTGTTTTTCCTGCGTGTCGGCTGCATTCTGGCCTACTGCATGCACACAGCTTTCCTCCCTCCAGCACTGAGAGGAGATGGGGAGAAACGGCCACTTGCTGGTAATCTCATAGCAGAGCGGGAGCCTCTCACCCAGCCTCTCCATGTAAGATTCCAGAGCCAGACTCTGTTCCAGCTTCGGGCCTCTCTGCTCATTCTGGTCACAGCCACTGCAGCCAGGGGTGTGGGACACTACGATGAGCTGGCCAAGCCTCCAGGACACCCTGAAGGTAGGGGGTGGGATTCCTCAATTCCTGTCAGCACAATCCATGAGGTACTTTAATCTCTTGGTCTTTCTTCAATTGAAAACGGGAAGGATCATTACACAGAGATAAGAAAACAACACTGAGAAACAATATCCCCTTTGATACTTCAAACTGCTCAATAAATGTGAAGACATTAATCTGAATGTCAGGATTTACACTGTCATATGAGCACCATCCGATAACCAAACAGATCAGGTAGCCGCCTCTTATCTTGCGCCATTCTTTCGTGCACATGTTTATTATTTCATTCATGTACTCATTCATTATTTAGTAAGCTCTTTCTACCTGCCAGACACTATGCTAGCACTTCATGGGCCTTATATCATTTAGTCTTAGCAATAACCTTATAAGGTACTGTCATTAACCCCTTTGCATCATTAGCAAACTGAGGCTCAGAGAGGTTAGTCGTTTGCCTAACGTTTCACAGAAGGAGACCTGAACACAATCAAAGTCAAACTCCATGCTCTCAACCTCTGGGCTTACCCCTTGGTAAAGCACAGGGAAAGTGATGCATTCCGTCCAGGGGAAGCCTTCACAGTTGGAGAGGTGACATCTGAATTCAGTCTCAAAGCATAAGTCAGAATTTTCCCTGCAGGAAATATGGGAAAAGGCAACTGAGGCAGAGGAAAGATGATCCACAGACACGATACGTACAGCAGATGCTGCTGTTTCATGTCTCACGTCAAGATCCAGTGAATCCTACTAGCTGGAACTTGAACAGGGGCCAGGCTGAGTTCACAAAAGATCTGAGCCACGTTCACTCATAAACAAAAATAAATGCAGTTTTACTGAGCTATACATGCTTACAAACATACTGAATTTCTTAAAATAAAAAACCTTCGTTGAGTTTTTGTTTGTTAGAGCAAACTATTTTTGGCCCCATGAATGGACATCAGGGAATGGACCCCAAACATTCCTGAGCCAACTTAGTAGGCATTACACAACCTTTTCCTCTTTAAATTCTCCCAACCACCTTTCCTAACCTAATTATTAGAATATTGCTGTTAATGCATCTGTTAATCTGCTAATGAAGACCTATATCAGTAAGATATCACCCATTTTAGATAATATAAAGTTTTGATTTGATTAAATGTTTTTAAATCAAAAGTGACAATTATTGCCTTTGAAAAAAAATCAGAGAAAAGGTTTAAATAATGATGGGAAGTAGAATAGAAAGTACGATTGAATTTCCTCTTTCCCATGATAAATTGCTCCTCCCCCATAGCTCAGGAAATGGGACGACCACCGATCCAGTTGATCAAGTAGGAAACCGAGGCAATATCATACTCCTCACACCCCTCATTCCCACCACTCCTCTCCATGCAATCCCCAAGTTCTGTGACTGCTGCCACCTTCGCACCCGTGACCCCACTCCTCCTCACCATTCTCTTTGTCATTGCATCAGCTCAGGGCCCATCGCCTCTCTCCTCCCTGCCTCTGGTCTTGCTGTCCTCCTCTCCATCCTCTGATGTGAGTTTTCTCATCCCCAGTCTGCCGAGTATCTCCCATCACTGGGAAGAGTGATTGGTCCAAGCAAGGCCAACCAGAGCCCTTGCCCAGAACTATGACGCAGATGCTAGGAATGAAACTCCATCTCGTGTCTTCTGCCACATGTGAAAGGCTGCTGTCTGCAGTAGGAGAGGCAGAGGCTGACGTTTGAAGAGAAGGGGAGATAAGCAGAGATGAGCACTGGAGGGTCCTGGCAACGTCAATTCTTTGGTTTTCAGCTCTGAGCTGATTCCTTACAGTTACCCCTGTATCTTCATCAACTACAGAAGCCAGGAAACGACTTATACTTTCGTGCTTAAAAACAAAATGAAAAACCGTGCTGTGTCTATCCCTGGATCTTCACCAACTCCCCACCACCTTGAAGATGAAATCCAGGCTCGTGAACCTGGCACATGCAGCACGCCTCTGCCTCCCACCCCCGCTGCATCTCCTCACACTGCCCGACCACACTCAGGGTTCAGAGCTGTGTTCATACTGAGCTGTGTTTGGTTGTAGATGACATTGCTGTTGTGATTGCTCTTATTGTCCACAATGCACTGTCACCATACTCTTTTGTGCTAGAACTCTCTGCTGCACATAACCAGGCTTTGATCTGCTCAGCTAAATTCTATCGATTCCTCTTCTCTTTGCAAACTTACCTTCTAAACACAACTCTGCTATCACAAAATCAACACACTGTTTTATAAATCTGTTTACTTTTCTGCCTTCTCCTACTCAATGAGAGCAGGGAAGTAGTGTGTCTTTCTTTTCCATAACTAACACAGCACCTGGAACACACAGCAGGTAGTCAGTAATGTTTGCTGAATGAATAATTGAATGAATACTCTGAGACACTTCAGTTTGAATATCTTGGAAATTAAATTCTACAGCCTTGTTTTAGGAAGTCCCATAACTCGTGCAAAGCAGGAATGTTACCCCTAATATTATTGAAGAATGTGACATATACATATTCAACTCAGAGTTAAATTTTCTTGTGTTTGAGCTGATTCTCTTAAAGTGGTTAATATTAGCTTTTAATTACATCCTGCCATCCAAATAGTACTTTAATAAATGCAAGGAAAGAAACCCCTCTGTATATCAAGAGAGTTAAATTCAATTCAATAATTCTATTTAATTTAGCATTTTTCTGCTTTAATAGTCAAATTGCCAAGGCGATGTCATTTCCATAAGCTTGTCAACCGGAGAATGCTGAGCAGTTACTTGAATACCATTTAAGGGCTTCCTGTTTCAAGGGGGTGGGGAGGTTGCAATGATTGCAAAGGCAAGCTGGTTCCCCGACACCTTCCCAGAGGTTCTCTGCATTCTGATTCCCTTTCCCAAAAGCAGTAGAATAGGCGTTGGGCGCTTTTTCATCCTGGCTCCTCTCATTCCCAGGCACCACACACCCAGCTCCTCAGCTCCAATTTAAATGCTATCCTCCTTCCAAATCTTGTGCCACACATTACCTCTTCTATCAAGCCTAACGAGATTTAACTGGCAATAATCTGAATTTACCAAAACATCTTCACTGTGGCACCTTAAAGCATGACTTTCAGGGTATTTCCAGCTTGAACCTCAGTGAAATAAATGGACCCCCTTGTTTCAGCTCCCTGAACTGCAAGAGAAAGAGCCCTGGACTCGCAGTCAGGGAAACCTGTGTACGAATGTTAGGTTTGCTGAGTGGCCATGCAAACTACAGCATCTTTCTGGGTCTTCGTTTCTTTACCTGTAGAATGGAGACAACATTGGCCACCTTACGGACTGTGGAGAGGATTTAATGGCCTAACATATGGAAAGGTCAATCACTGTCAAAATCACTATTTACAGCCATGGCATGTGATACTAAAAAAGCCATCTGATAGTCACACTGCAGAGGACATCTGATAGACACACTCGATTCTCCTTGGACCCCATGCCTCTCAGTGATTCTCAAGCAGGCTGGGCATGCAAAACGATGAGCTAAAGGTTTTTCAAAATACAAACTCTAGATGTTGCTGAATCAGACTCTATCAAGGTAAGATTTGTCAGACATGGGCATGCATTAGCCACTCATCCATTGATACTGATAGGAGCCAGTATTGAGAGGGGCCAGACAAATGAAAACAAACACGTTGCCAGCTGACCAGATCAGCGGACAGAGGAAGCCTCCATAACCACAAATTCCCAGCCCACAGTAACGGAGAAGCAATTGACGAGAGAAAGGGTCTCTCCCCAAACCACAGGCAGCTGGTGAGGCAGCTCAGCCAGCCACACCAGCATAACGGAGAAAAACTCTTGCCTTACCACCTTTCTGATTAAAAGCAATCGCCCTAGCTGGGACATGATCAAAAAGACAAATGTGTTTGGTGCACACACCCAAGGGCTGGCTCTATTCCAAACCTGTAGAATCAACTTGGAAAGGGGGTAAAAGAGGTATGGAGATGAGTATCAGGCTATCATGGCCTTGCTTGTTTTCTGTGCCACAGGCCATGTGCTAAGCCTCTTATACACACCCTCTCTTTGACTCTTCACAACGGCCGTATGAGGGAAGCATCGTTATCCCCATTTTACAGAAGAGGAAACTGAGGCATGAAGAGTTTGAATGGCTTTGCTGGTATGCAGCAAAGCTGGACTTTGAACACAGTTCTGCCTAACTCCAAGCTCTGTCCTAAGAGTTTGGAGACTGTATGGCATTATTTCAACTCTGAGCCTCCATTTGTTCATGTGCAATAATGGAAATTTTACTGTTGTGAAGAGTGAGATAAGAGATCAGGAAGGACACATGGCCAACAATAAAAGGCAGCTAATATTGTTGTTTAAATATTGCTTAAGGATCCCTCTGGAATTGTACCATATGGGGCCGTGGTCCGAGGAGTGGGCATTTTCAGATATTTGAAAGCTAAATTTAACTCTTTAATATGATGGCCTGGTTGAGATTTATTGGTTACTTATTGATAATACACTTTGTTGTTCCCTTCCTTGTGTGTGGGTGTTTTCTTTTCAGTAACTCTTGGAAAATGATTAAAAATGTGTTCCTAACTGGAAAAGGCCCTCAAATTAGAGAGGAAAAAGTTATTTAAAATTGAAAAGGTAGGCAACCTTGTGATGTGATGGTACATACAAAAACAGCACAGTCTCCCAGTAGAAACGTGACGCTGGACATCTGCTCACACACATCCTGCTCCTTCTGTTCCCCCTCTGCCCTCACCCCACACGGTGCTGTAGCACTCCCTGCGATTACAGACTACGATGTCCCCTTCAGGCTAGAGAATAGCGTCTGCACTAGCTAGCTCCCTCAAGAAGGCAAACAACGCATTTGGTTTGCCTTGTTTTAAACAATTTTCCAACATCTCCAACTTGGGTTTGCAATTTAACCATTCAAAGCCACTTATTTGAGTCTAAAACAGCATGCAGCACCTGGAATTGCAGCAAGCGCTGTGAATGCTACACTTGTTTGTAAACTGTGAAGAGCCAAACAACTGTTGGTCATGTCACTCCTGTGTGTAAGAGACTACCCCAAGCCACATCCAAAATAAGTGACAGAGCTGAGATTGGAGCTAGGACTCTCCAGCTGTGGAGCACCCTGGCTTAATCACTGTGCCTTGCTGCTCTTTGAGAGCTCAGCAAACATAGATTTCAGTTTTGGAAAAAACAAAGACGTTTATAGAGTCAGACATACACATTTTACTGATCATGAATATGAGACACAGCGCAATTCCAAACTACATCTACAACCCTGAGTAGTGAAAAGAGCCCAGAGAGTTGGGATTCCAGCTCTGCCACTTGAGAGCTGTGCAGCCTTAGGCATATCACTGAGCTTCTCTGAGCAACAATTTTTTGTTTAAATGAATGTTCTCTCTGAGGTCCTGGAAAGGTGGTATGTCACTGCAAGTCTGTTGCCAGAGTATCACAAAGTATGTGCTCAGTAAATGGTAAAATTGGTATTTTTAATATTTCATCCCTCTATGTCTTTCCACATGTTTTCCTGTTACCTCTTGTGCCTCAAAAACTCCTCTCATCCTTTAAGACAGCAGCTTGGTCTGCTCTGTGAAAGCTCTTCTGTCCCTCTCTCCTGCTCTATTTTCTGGCAGAAGTTGTCATTCCTACCTTGGAGCCATTCTAGCATCTGAAGACAGCAGCAGAGCTCGGTAAGAGATGGGGGAACATGGTTCTGGAAAGGAGAACAAATGCACCATCTTTCATTCAATATCCACTGAGCATCTGCCACATGCAGACACAGTACCAGGCAAGGAAACAACGGAATACACTTCACAAAACATATTTGATCATCCTGTGTTACTAAGAAAGAGAAAGCCTGGCCCTGCACTATATAGACCCTTTTCACCACTGTTTCAGTGAGTAGTCTGCAATCCATCAAGGAAATGGTGCTTTAATTCTGGATGGCCCGTCTCTGTCTGTCTCTTCCCTGTGTGAGTAAGAAAGACTGTTGGTATGACAGGGCCGTTTATTAACAGCAAGACGTCGATACTCCTTTCTGTGATAAAGTAGCTAGAGTCCACTTTGAACCCATTCTGGGATCATGATATCCTACTTCTTCAAAGCTCCATACAAAGACTTACAGCAACAAAGCTATTTATCTAAGAGAGAAGGAAGTCTCCTGTAAGTCCCTCATCTGGATATCTTCATCTTTTTAACACCTGCTTTCTTCTTTACCTTCTTGACTTGGTGTTTGTCTTACTAATTCACGGATGTTGCTGGTTCTATAAACAACACTGAACTTATTTGCTAGCATTTCATAGTGCTTTAATAATGTCTTATCACTAGCTAGCTCTTTCACCATTTATAAAGCCCTTTCATTTGCATAACCTGCTCCCCAAACAAAATGGCCTCTCAGTTAATATGTTTCTTGACTTCTTCACTGCATTTGACAATCCTAGTAACCTTTAAAATCCCTCCTATCTTAGAACCTTCAAGTAGTTCCTGATCTTGGGTTCCAGGGCTAATTCCATCCACCTACTGGCCAGCCTAGTGTATCAGTCAGCTTCTCCTAGGTAATGCTATTGTAACAAACAATCCTACTATCTCAGTGACTTATAACAAAAGTTTATCTCTCAATCATATTACATTTTAGCTGCAGGTTGGCTGTCACTCTACTCCAAGTCTTTTCTTTCTTGAATCCAGACTGAAAGAAAACACCTATCTTGGACACGTCATTCTTGCACTGTGGAGAAAGGCGCAATGACTGAACCATGTTATATGTCTTAATGATTCTGCTCAGCAAACATGCCTTCTACTCACATTTTATTCGCCAAAGTAAATCAAAAAGTCTGGCCTAATGTCAATAGGACACAGAAGTATAACCTTCTCTCGCAAAAAAGGCAGAAAATAACTGAAAACAGTAGTACAATCTACTATACTTGGAATGCCTTGCTAATATTCATGGGTGAGAAGTCCATGGTGCTCTCTGAAGGAAATACTCCATTTTCTTTCCTACATGTGTCCCCAGCACCATAAATTATGTCCTTCCCCATATGTACCCCACCTCAGAAGCCTATTCAATCCTGTGACTTGGTCTTTTCCCTCCCTTATGGAATCTGGGAGTGATGATCTAGAAATAGAATTAATGATCGCTGCTGGTACCTGCAAGGGTTCCCTAAAAGCTAATCATGGCAGAAGTACCTTGTTTTATGAAGACTTATTGGGTTGAAGAGCAGGATAAAATTTCTTGGCCTTTTGAAGCTAGAATGAATTAGAAGGGATTTTTAAAAATTATCTTGACTTAAATTGATAAACTTAAAAAAGCAAAAGCAAACCCTGAAGCCCAGAGAGGTATGTTTATTTCCCAGTGCTCACAAGGCTAGAGAATGATAAGGGAAAGACCATAAATTGGATTTTTTAAAAAAAATAATAATGAAGGCCATTTTCATCACCCCAAGATAGCTAACCTATTGAAGACAAACTCCAGCAAAGGCTTTGCCTTCATCTCTCATAATATGCGTGAAGTAGATAAGGAAACGTGATCCAGATGATAGTGCACTTGAGTGGACTTGTACCATGTGGAAAGAACATACCCATGCATGAGTACTGACTAAGGCACCCATACCCATTTCAAGGAGGTCTCTAGGAGCATACCATTGAAATATTCTTTAGGTCTTATCTTAGCCAACACTTTTTGTTAATTCCTACATCAAGAACATAAAGATCATACTGTGATAGTCACTGGTCCCATTCATGAAATATCCTTGAACACACACTAGAACTGCAATTTCTGACCTCCATGTGGTTGGTGAGAACATGAAACTAATTCCAGCTAATAAGCAAAAATATATGCATTATTCCAGGCTGGAGCAGTACCTGCTGGTGTGAAACCTTCCAGAATCTTCTTCCTTCTGCCATGTTGACCAGCAACGTTGGAGATGAAGGTTTCACTCAGCCTGGGTCCTAGAGTGAGGAGACAAGGAGAGTCCCAGCCAGTCCATGATGGACATGTAACACAAGCCACAAACAATCCTTTGGATTTTATTAGCCACTGGGATTTAGGACTTGTTTGTCCTTCAACATAGCTGAGCCTATTCTGGCTGACTCTCATACTAACAAAATCTATTAATGTAAAACGAAGTTGAGAGAGATAATCAATACAGTGCATGACCAATTCAGGGTGGCAAAGCATGGCAATAGGTTGGTATGAGGAGATAAATATGTCTAACAAGATAGAATTTAAGAGTGCAAATGTAATTTCCTATACTCAAATTTCAGAAATCAATAGCAATTGGTAAAGGGAAAGGTTTGTGACCTATAAGCTCAATGGGAATCAATATTGTACTTTGGCTGATAAAAATTTCAAGCTCACTGGTAGTCTGTATTCATAAAAAGTGTAGTATTTAGAGATCAAGGAAATTGAATAGTCCTGTGTGCCATAGAGAACACACCAATAGCACCAGGCTTCAATGAATGAGGGCACAGCCAACGGAGAATGACTAAGATGCCTAGGGGACTTGAAACTATGCCAGATAAGGAGTTGTTAAAGGATCTGAGATGGGCAGCCTAAAGAGGAAGAGACTCAGGAGGGACATGATCCTTTTCTTTGAATGTCTGGAGAGCTATAAGTGAGAAAGTTCTATTCTGTTTTGTACCAAGGCCCATAAAAAGGAATAATAGGGAAAAGCCATAGGAAGCAGGCCCTGGGAAGCCTCCTTAACCTCCACAGAAATGTATCTCTTGGGCCCATAGATAAGCTTGGCCTTTGTTGAAACGAAGATCACACTTAATTTGTCTATATGAAGGTGTCAGAAAACTATGAAGTTTTTCAGGGAAAGGAGAGTACATTATTTGTCCATATTTAGTCCACATTCAGTGTTTACAGAATGGAGGTCAATCACAAGGAAAGTTCGAACAAGTAAAATCACAGTGCTGGGAAGAGCACAAATGCCCACATTTTGGGGAATCCATCCAGTGAGGCAAGGGTTAGAAGAGATGACCTTCTAACAGTTGTTCCAACTCTGATTACAGCCTTCTACAGTTCAGCTAAGTCTTCCCTGTAGTATGGCATTTAAAGCCCACCTCAAACTCATGTGCTCTTAACACATGGATAATTTGAGCTGTCTCTTCATTCTGTTTCCAAATTCATATTTTGTGTGCAGTCATTTATGGAGGACTGCAGCCTTCCCAAGTCATCTGTAATGGGCCAAGAGATTAAAACAAATAGCTGGGAAAAAAAGAAGCAACATTGTCCAAATCAGTGCAAAGTTGGCCCTTCTCAAAAGAACAGGGTGAAAGGGTTGTGGGGGAAAGAAAATTTCCAGTTTCATAGTCAAACAGAGTAGCAATGGAACCCTAAAATCAGAATATATTTTTGGATAAGCCAAGTTTCGGCACCTCAAATTGAATCAGCTGGAACCCTATTTCAAATTCAAGATTTGCCTTTTAATGTAAAATCTTCAGAGAGAAATTTAGTTATCAGAGAAAACAGTTCTATTTTAGCATCATATTTTAGATTGTTGTAAAGTGACATATAGTTGAAAATATCTCAGGCATAACAGGATAAAATCATTTTAATAAAATGTCCATCTAGGCTTCTGGTTTAAAATAATGGATTGAAACCATATGTTTGTCACTGTTCTCTCTGAACCTTTCTAAAATGATATTACAAGAATTCAAAAAGTATAAAGGACAATAAATGGGAAAGGGACAAGAACAAGAGATAAATGTCAACAAATTTTTGAAAGACAGAGAGTAGAAAAAGGCGTATGTGGACCCGAGAAAGCTGAATACCAGGTGTGCAGAAAGGAACCAAAAAGACGTGACCCACTTGTGCCGTGTCGTGCCAGAGAGGCTGGCGCACAGAGGAGCCAGCTTCCCCCATGTGTGAGTGTGAGGCGAGAGCGTCAATGAAAGTCTCTTTAACAAGCAGTTAGAATCCCAAGTCCCCACCTTCATTCTTTGAAGCCAGACAACTACCTCTCCCACTCAGGCAGAAACTGGAGGATTATTATGTGAGAAACTGACATGGAGCAGCTCCTAATTTGGAGTTACTAGGTATTGTAGGAGAGCACTATACTGAAAACAAGGGAATTAAGGGAAAGTCTACATATTGATATGTGAGATTCCCCATTCTGCTTGTATCGCCTGGCTCCAGAAATGCTGTCAGCCAAGTGTGTTCTTCCCAGGCATGAGACCTAGTTTCCTGGAGGAACCAAATGGCCCACTTCCATGGTCTGTCAGCATGGATGTTTGAGACTCTCCCAACAGAAAGTCCTGGCTCCCAGCAAATTAATCCACAGTGAAATTCATGCACCAATTGTGAAAACCCTCCGATGGATACTTAGGACTTCCAATCACCTGTTTAGGATGTCACTCTTAACCATAAATGGACAGCTGAGAATCACCAGACACTTGTGTAAAGTCCTCACCATGAAAGACAGAGACCAAAATAAATACTATTAAAGTAACTCAGTTCAGAGGAAACAGAAAAATTCAGGAAAAAAATTTAGAAAACTATAATTGAGAACCTTATATATCCACATAAAGAAAAATAGGATATAATTTTATAAAAGAATGTTTGCAGTTTGCAACAGAACATTTATGAAAAAAGATAGAACTCCTGTAAATTAAAACACAAAGCAGAAATACAAATTCAATATAATGGTTAAAAAAAAGGAAGTTGAGGATACCATTCAATCCCATAATCCCACTACTGGGTATCTACCCAAAGGAAAAGAAGTCATTTTATCTAAAAGACACCTGCACATTTGAATGTTTATCACAGCATAATTTGTCATTGCAAAGATGTGGACTCAACCTAAGTGCTCATCAACTCATGAGTGGATAAAGAAAATGTGGGGTGTGTGTGTGTGTGTGTGTGTGTGTGTGTGTGTGTGTGTGTATACCATAGAGTACTACTCAGCCATACAAAAGAATGAAATAATGTCTTTTGCAGCAACTGAAGACCATTATCCTAAGTATCTCAGGAGTAGAAAAACAAACACTGCATATTCTCTCTAATAATTTTGAGCTAAACAACAGGCATACATGGGCACAAGGAGATGTAAAGAACATTGGAATCCAAGAAAGGGGCAGTGCAGAGGATGAGGGATAAAAACTTACCTGTCGGATACAATGAACACTTATAATGGTGATGGGCACCCTAAAAGCCCTGAATTCAACATTGTCCAGTTCATCTGTGTAACAAGAACACTTTTACTCCCTAATATTTTGAAATAAAAATTATATAAACGGCATGTTTGATAATGTATTTTGTTGTTTTAATTTCCCGACCAGTATTTTGCTAAAATTCAGGGCCATTCTATGTGAATGCTGAGTCTAAATTTTATATAGGTCTGCATTAGCAGAATCTGGCAATTTTATATATAGGGCAAATATTTTATCAACCCCTTTTTGTCCTAACAGCAAGAAATTGATTGTGAATGTTCCCTTGGTATCCCCTGATGTTGCAAATGGAGAAACGACATACCTAAAAACTAGGCCTCACTCTATTCAGAGCCAGAATATCACTGTCTACGTGGTTTAAATTAAGGGGTGCCACAGGGAAGTAGTCAGCACCAAAAACTTCATCAAAATATCTAAATTTCTAGTGTTAGACCAATTTATGGGTAAAGCATTGTCTTATAATATTGATGATGAGTGCGAATATGCCAGTAGAGATAGCAAAGGCAATTTCTTAAAGGTATTTATTGCCTATTTTAAAAGAAAATGGTTAGCCTCTTGACTAGTTAATATGTAAACCAAGCTTTATTATTGAGGGTATATAGGAGAACCCCTGCCTATGTCAAAAATAATCCAGGCATCAAAATAAACAAATATGATGCATATTTACATGTAGAATAGTCAAAGTGTGTGCTTCGTTACATCACGCATTTTGTAAATTACTGAAATTGTACAAAAATTATATTGTAATAATTAGAATATTTTCTAAGAAGTTTCCTGAGTAGTTTGCATATCATAAATTAATTTCTGCAAATAAAGAGATGTATTTGTTTAACTATCTTCTAATAGCAAGACAGCATGGCTATTTTTGACAGTCATATATTATTTCTTTTTTCTGTAAAATAAATCTGTAAACAGTGCATAAAACTTTTAAATCTAACACTCATAAAACAAATACTCTTATAGATAAGGGTGTAGGAAAAATACTCAAACTATTCCTTAACTATCTCACACTTGCATTCTTTTAAAAAAGAAATGAGCTACAATGGAATAGTAATTTTCCTGGAATACAGTTTGTAAGGTGGGCTATGGATAAAGTGAAGAAAACAGTGTAAGTTTGGACAAGTCATATAAATGTTATTGTATTTTAAAGTAATGCTTGGAGTTAAACGAACAAAAACATTAAAGTTTATTTGTTATTCTTTAAATTGGTGCAAAACAGTATTACTTACAAAAAAAGATCTCAGTTAAAACATTGTCTGTATTATATAATTGTCTTTTGTTCTGGCTATATAAATTTAAATTTATGGAAGAAATTCCAATGTATGAATTTTAATTGTTGAACTTTACAACAAAAGGACAAATGTTTGAGGTGAAAGATATTCCAATTGCCCTAATTTAATCATTACACATTATATGCCTGTATAAAAATATCACATGTACTCCAAAAATATGTACAACTATTATGTATCCATAATTAAAGACAAATAACTTTAAAAATTTCCAATTATTAGGCCAATTATATTTATTAAAATAATTTTGTGTGCAAAAATACAAAATAAATTAATAGTAACAAATTTATGTTCAGTATCATCTTCCTTTTGTATTTCAATGAAGTTACTTAAAATTGTAATACCTTGAAAACAATATTGTGGTATTAACATGCTAATAGGTATTAATGCTTATACCCAAATTTCAACTTTAATATTATTAAATTATTAGTTTAAAATATAACACAGGAAGATGTACAATATGCTTGTCCACAAAGCAAAGCTATATAAATTCCAAAGAATTAAATGCATACATAAAGCATACGTAACAGTATACTCTAACATTCAATAACATAAATATATTAAGAAAACCCCAATCATTTTGAAATAGAGAATCACATTTCCATATAGCCCATGAGATAAAGAAGATGCCATAATAGAAATTGTGAAAAGAAATTGAATTAGAATAAAAGTATAACATCTCAATATGTGTTATATGAATCTAAAACATAAATGAAGATAAATTTAAAGCATTTAAATAATATACTAGAGGAAATGATTAAATCAACAATCCAAACTCCTACCTTAAAGAGTAAGTTAAGGAGAAAAAAATAAATACTAAGTGGAACAAGGGGAAACAATAAACTTAGAACAGAAATCAAAGAAATAAAATCAACAGATCCCAAAAGTTGCTCTTCAGAAAGGTTAATAACATTGATTAATCTCTAGTAGATATGTTAAAGTGAGGAAAGATAATGACTAATAGGAGTAAAATGAAAGTGAGGATAATAAGACAGGGTAGGCATTAAAAAAGGATAACATGAAAATATTACATAAAACTTTATGCCAAAAATATTCAATAGTTTAGGTTAAATGGAAATATTTCTTATAAAAATAAATTGCGAATATACACATAGACACATACCTAAATCAACATATGAGAACTAAAATTAACAGGTACATTAGATGATTAGAGATCTGAAAAGCTTGGTCAGTAGAAAATAATCTAGACTGAAACAGTAGATAAAAATGATGGAAAATATAACTATAAGAGAATGATGATTGAAAATTTTGAAGATTTATATAACTATTAAAGATACCAGATTTATTATTTAAACAACTTCTCATAAAGAATACCCTGCTCATAATGGCATTATTGGTAAAGTCTATCAAACACTGGAGAAGGAAAAATATCATTCTAACACAATCGTTCGCACACAGCTTTCACCAGAACCCTGGAATTAAAAATTGACAGTGCCATTACCAGAAAAGAAAATAACATTCCAGTATTTCTCCTAAACAGACATGCAAAATTGTTACCAAAATATTAGCAAATCAATTTTACTTTATTTTATTTTATTTTTTGGAGACACTCTCTCTCTCTGTTGCCGGGGCTAGAGTGCCGTGGCATCAGCCTAGCTCACAGCAACCTCCATCTCCTGGGCTCAAGCAATTCTCCTGCCTCAATCTCCCAAGTTGCTGGGAACTACAGGCACGCGTCACCATGCTGGGCTAATTTTTCTATATATTTTTTTAGTTGTCCAGCTAATTTCTTTCTATTTTTAATAGAGATGGGGGTCTCACTCTTGCTCAGGCTGGTCTTAAACTCCTGACCTCGAGCGATCCTCCTGTCTCGGCCTCTCAGAGTGCTAGGATTACAGGCATGAGCCACTGCGCCGGGCCGCAAGTCAATTTTAAAAATCTAGATATTGCATATTCGCATCATCTAGAAAATTTCCTCCATGCTGCCCCTTTTCTCACAAATCTTCATGCTAGATAAGTCACTAATTTGTAGCACCACCAATTAGTTTTGACTACTTTTAAAATTCATATTAATAGAATCATACAGTATGTACTATTTTGGGTCTTTTACTTAGCACTATGTTTTGGAGAGTCATCTATGTTGCTGCACAAGTAGTATACTCATTTTCTTTGCTAAGTAGTAACTTATTGTATTATATGTAACAAACTAATTGTCCTCCAAACTAATTATCCCTTCTCTCAAGAATAGGGATTTGTGTTGTTTCCAGTGTTGGACTTTTGTGAAAAAAGCTGATTTAAATAATCACGTATACAACTATTTGAAGCCATATGCTTTCTTTCTTTTTTGTTTATTTATTTGGAAAAATAAATTCCTGGGTCAAAGGTGTATTGTTTAATTTTTTTAAAATTTTTTTTAGAAACTTCCACCTTCCGAAAGTGTTTGTAACATTTTACATTCCAACTAGCAGTCATTTGCTCTACATTCTTCCCAATACTTGACAGTATTATCTGTTTAAATTTATATTAGATATAATAGTGGTTGTAAAGTATTGTCTCCTTGTGGTTCTAATTTGCCATTCCCTGTTATCTAACGGTGATAATTATCACCGTTATTGCCTATTGCTATCTCCTTAGTCTTAAACTCTTCAAGTCTTTTGCATATTTTAAGTGAGTTATTTGTCTTTTTAATACTGGTTTTGAAAGTTTGTATATTCTAAATAAGTACATCATCAGATGTATATATTTTTTTCCACAAGCGCTTGATTCCCTGGTGTGTTAGTCCATTGTATATTACTATAAAGGAAACACCTAATGCTGTGTAATTTATAAATAAAACAGGTTTATTTGGCTTATGGTTCTGCAGACTGTATAAGAGGTATTGGCATCTGCTTCTCATGAGGGTTTCAGGGAGCTTCCAATCAAGGCAGAAGGTGAACGGGCAGCAGGAGTGTCACATGGCAGAGAGGGCGCAAGAGAGGGAGGAGGTGGTGCCAGTCTCCTTTAAACAACCAACACTCCCATGAACTGATAAAGGGAGAACTCATTATCAGAAGAAAAACACCTAGACATTCATAAGGCATTTGCCCCTATGACCCAACACCTTCCACCAAGCCACACCTCCAATACTGGGGATCATATTTCATCATGAGATTTGGAGGGACCAAACATCAAAACCACATTACCTAGAATTTTCTTAGTGATGACTTTGACAAGTGAACTTTTTAATTTTGTTGAATTCTAACTTTTTATTTTCTTCCTTTAATTGTTAATGCTATTTCATGTCTTGGCTAGTACATATTTTCCTATGTCAAGATATTCCCCTTTATTCTCTTCTAGAAGACTTTTTGGTTTTTGAGTTTAGTGCTGTGTTGCACGATGTAGTGATTTTTAACAACTTTATTGAGATTTGGCATATGTACCTTATTGATTACCCACGCACACTATACAACCAAATCAATTTTAGTATATTTACAGAGTTGTACAATCAGTGTCATATCTAATTTTAGAGCACTTTCATCACAACAAAAATAAACTCTGGAATGTTTAGGTCTCACTTCCATTCCCAGTCAGTCCTGTCCCTCCGGAATAATCCTTGTATACTCCTCTGTCTTGAGTGTGGGTTCAATCTGTGAATTCCTCCTAATCACTAGGATATGGCAAAGGTTACGGGATGTATCTGCTGTGATTAGGTAACATAATATAACGAAAGTGATGACATGTCAGTCACATTGTTACTGATCAATGGGCAGGATGGTCTATCTTGCTAACACTACTTTCCATTGCTGGCATTGTGAGAGAGCCTCTTGGCTTCAAATAACTGAGAACAGCCTCTGGCAACAGGCAGCAATATCAGAAAGAACTCGTCCTCCAACCAAATCACAAAGATATAAATTCTACCAACAACCTAAGGGGGTTTGGAAAATGGATAAATCTTTCTCCAGTGAAGCCTCCAATAAGACTTCAAACTTGGTGGTACTTGATTTGTGAGACCCTAAAACAGAGAACTTAGTTAAGCAGTGTCAGGATTTCTGACTTTTAGAATTTTACTATAATAAATATGTGCTATTTAAACTGTTCAGTTTGTGATAACTTGTTTTGCAGCAGAGAAAACTAATACCATATTATACTTTCATTTTCTAATTAGAAGCTTATTTAAAAGATGATTGACTCTTTATAAAAATAATCATTTATTTTTTTTCCTTGTTAAAACCTTTTTTTTTTTTAGATAGAATGATTAGCACTCCAAGGAATAGAAATGTGATTCAAATTGGATCAAACATTAAGAGATTTCAATGGTTTACAGCAGTGCAAGTGCAGTAGTATATTGGAACTCGTGCAACTTGATCGGGAAAATATGAGCTCTGAGTTCTCAATTTAGATTCTTTCCCTCATTGTTTTAGATTGCTATAGCAGCAGTCTGGAACTCAAGATCTCTGATTCATCCAGAATTCTATCTTAATAATAAGGAGGATTATCTTCCTGATGCCACTGAGAAACCTCTCCTTCCTTTCATTGAATCAAATTTGTTTAGGTGTTTCCATTCCTGTATCAAAATAGCAAGACAGGTGAGATAACCATGATTGATGAAGACTGATCAGGACCCCATTCTGGGCTGCTAGGCTGTTGGTCAATTCCTCAAATCTAGTTATTGCTTTTTTTTTTTTTTTTTTTTGGTGGTTGGCGGGGGTATTGGGGATTGAATAAACCTAGTTATTGCTACACAATAAGGAAAAGTGAAATGGATTTGGAGGATCATACCCAAGGCCCCTCAAAATATTTTCTACCAATGCTCCATATCCTGCAAGATAAAGTTCAAGTACTTAGCATGTCATTCATAGCTATTAATGTCACTATCCCTACTTAGCCCTTTAACGTTGCCTACTTCATGTTATTTCCTTCCTATTATTTCTTTGACAGAGTTTGCATCCATTGCTTTCATAGTAATTTACTATGTAGAGCAATTGTCCTGCCCATGCTGGACTTGTCTAATGTCTAACACTTAAAAAATATTGATGGTTTTATTGATGCTGGAATTAGTTAGGAATTTTTAGGGCTATTTGGATGGAATGAATGTATTTTGTATACAAGAAGAACATAAATTCCAGTGAGTCAGGGGCAGGGAGGTGTGGACTTTAGGGAGGTGTTTAGGTCATGAGGGATCCACCTTTAGGAATGGATTAATGGCATTATTAAAAATGGCTTGTGGGAATGGGTTTGCCTTTCTTCTGCTACTCTACCATGTAAGAACAGAGTGTTCTTCCTCTCTTTCCCTTTTACCATGTGGGAGCAGTAAGAAGGCCCTAAACAGATGTTGGGACCTTGATCTTAGACTTCAGAGACTTCAGATCTGTGAGGAAAAAATACCTGTTGTTTATAAATTATCTAGTCTCAGATATTTTGTTATTACACCACAACCTAAGAGAAATAATCAAGTGGAATTTGTCCTGGGAATGCAAGGATGATTTATTCACTTGGACATGTGATATATTATATTAACAAAATGAAGGAAAAAAACATATGATCATCTCAATAGATGCAGAAAAAAACATTTGACAAAATCCAACATTTTTTATAATTAAAAACTCCCCAAAATTAGGTATAGAAAGAATTTACATGAAAACAATAAAAGCCAAATATGACAACTTTTCTTAATTAGGAAAAGTTGAAAGCATTTGGTGTAGGATCAGGAACACAACTAGAATGCCCAGTCTTGCCATTTTTAATTGACATAGTACTGGAAGACACAGCTAAAAAAATTAGACAAAAGAGAAAATCAAAGACATTCAAATTGGAAAAGAGGAAGGTAAATTTTTCCTGTTTGCAAATGACATGATCTTATATATGGAAAACCCAGAAGACTCAAGACCTTATCAAAAATAAACAAACAAACAAAAAACTTTAAAAACTAATTAATAAATTTAGTACAGTTACAGGGTATAAAAGCAACATATAAAACTCGGTAGCATTTTATATTCTAACAATGAACTGTCAAAGAAATCAAGAAAATAATTCTACTTAAAATAGCTTACAAATAAATCTTTAGGAATACATTTCACCAAAGAGGTAAAAGATCTGCACACTGAAAATTATAAAACATTGATTAAAAACCTAAACAACACACAAATGGAAAGATATCTCATGTTCATGAATTGAAAAAATATTATACTTAAAATCTCTGTAATATTCAGAATGATTTAGAAATTCAGTGCAATCCCTATCCAAATGCCAATGAAATTTTTCACAGAAATAAAAAAAAAATCCTGAAATTCATATAAACAACAAAAGACCCTCCAAAGAAATCTTGAACCAAAGAACAAATCTGAAAGCATCAGATTGCCTGATACCAAATATACTAAAATATTAAACATAAAACATTAAAACAGACTGTGGATTGAATACTCCCAAGCCATTCATAGTCTCTTTCTTTCTTGGTTTCATCTACCATGGAATAAATAGACTCACTTCTTAGAATACATCGAGCTAGTTCTGGCCACCTACCCTAGTTCTGGCTAATAAGATACCAGCAGAAGTCACTGTCAATTTCCAGGAAGTTTATTACAAGAAAAAACTTACTGGAATGACTCTTTCAACCTGTCAACATATATTACTACTCCCATTGTACTGCTACTTCAGAAAGAAATATTAATGGGGTTTTGTATACTTTTCTGCATTGTCCTAATTATTTTTGTCATAGCTATACATGGAACATGTAAAGAGAAAAACAACAGCAAAAGCAGTAGCACCAACAACAACATTTTTAAAATGACAATTAAAAATAAATTTTAAATGATTTCAAATTTGAGAATGTTTAGTAAAGATCTTAAAGAAGAAGCATTTACCAAAATGGAAGATTAATCTTATGGGAAATGTATTCAGCTTAAGCTCTCCTTGTAGAATGGAACAAAAAAAAAGTCATCCCAATATTATGCATTTGTAACAAAATCTGTTGAAAAAAATTAAACCAGACAAGTAGAACAGGTAAAGAAGACATTATTCGATTCTGTTGCAGTATGGGAGAGAATAAACTCAACTCCAGTGAAACAAAAAACAGAAGAGCTTTTAAGAGCTGGAGGGACTTTTTAATAAATGCTATTCTAACTGGAGTAAGGTGATACTAATGGAAAAATACTAGAGGACTAGAGGGTAGACTTTAGGGGTGAAATTGTTCAGTGTGATTAGGCCATCTGTGTTTGCTAATTGGAGCTTATTGAAGTTAAGCTTCTATTTTCCCACAGAGACTGGTGGATAGGCATACTCCTCCTTCATGATTTCATTTCAAAGGGATGCCTCCAAGGTCCCTGAAAAAGATATTCCTGTGTTGTAAAACTGGCAAGAAGCTGAAAGAAAATTTACGCCTCCAAGGAGAAGAGAAAGAATTTACAATTGCAAGTTTTCTAAATCCACTGCACAAAGGAAACAAGGTGGTCAGAGGCCTAGAGTCAGTAAGAAACCTGTTGAAGCTGCCTTGGTAAAATCCAACTGGATTTATGGGTTGGAGATAGCTCACCATTATGCCATCTGCTGATAGATTTGGGATGAAATAAGAAAGAAAGCAGAACTGGGGCTCTTCTTCATTTGGTCATGGCCAGTGTATTCTTCTCATCAAAATTAAAGTGTACAGATTTTAGCCTGGCTAGTGAATTGCTGTTTTGAGCACAGCTAGAGACTAATGCTGTGTTTGTCAGAAATACAGTTGCACATCTCCCTTCTTCCAATAGTTGATAACTAAAAAAATTCAATTTTCAAGCCTTTTTTATTTTGATATGCTTACTACAAATACTCATACTGTTTAGGAAAAACAGATTATGAAAGGGATTTCATAATGGTATTTTCATTACCATGAAAGTCCCTCGTCACTGAATAAGGAATGGGAGTACAAGTGCATATAAGCTGGAGGATAAGACAATGGGATAAAATGTAAATTATGATGATTGCACTAATATTAAACTTTTTGTGCTTCCCTCTTGCATGATAAAGTGTTTCACTCTTGCCTGGCAGAGCTTTAAAACAGATCTAGTCTGAATTATTCTACCATGGCCTGAAATCATCTGAATTTTTGTCAGTCTTGGCAATGATATTTCTGGTACCGGACCTAGACTAGTTCTGTCTTTTTGGTGCTGTATTGGCCTTTAAGGTGATAAAAATTTCCAACTAAATTTATCTCAGATTACTAATGCTTTTTTTCCCTGGTATCTGTGTGTTATCTCTTAGCTTAATTTGTCTGAAGTCAGCAAAGTAGTAAAGGTTTTTTAGTTGCCAGGAATACAACTAAAATATTCATAACAAATATTTAGTATTTCTTGAATGTGGTGATAACTTATATCACAAGGGTTAAGGGAGTGCATTCTTAAATCAAACTCAACAGATTTGAATCCCTGCCCAGCCACTTCAAAGTTGGGTAACTGTGGATAAGCAACTTTAACCTCTTCGTACATCAGTTTCCTCTTTTGTAAGTAGAATATAAACAATAACACATACCTTGCTGAGTTGCTGTATTAAATGAGTTTGAGACAAAATATGTACTGTATGAATATTCATTATTATTATTATTGCTATTATTACAGATTCAGTACCCTAAGACTAAAAACCAATTCTCATGTATAGGCAAGAATATAATTACGAAGAATAACCTTATTTGTTTTCTTCCACCCCAGAAAAAAAGATGTACAAAGCAGTGAAGGCTGCATTACATGTTTCTTATCATAAAAGGTGAAATCATGCTGAACCAGCAGCTATTGGAGTCTGGCTTGAATTAGTAGGCTCAGCAAAAATACACAAGATATTCTTTCTCTCTTATTATTTTGAATATTGCATGCTAGAGAAATGTTTTTTTTCCTCTTTTTTTCATAGCTTGTATATGAATAATGGAATAAAATTGGAATAAATAGAAAGTAAGTGACCCTCATCTTTATCTGTCTTCAGAGTTTTAGATAACCTCTAATGTATTTTTCCAGGGTCAGGAAACAAGATAAGTTGTTTGAATACCTTACATAATACCTAATGTAGTTAATTTTAAAGGTCACACTTAAAAAAAAAAACAACTTTGTACAAAGTTATTGGCTCACCTCTTATCTTCTCTACCTTTCCTCAAGGGCCAGCTACCTGACCTCCACTCTCACAAAGAGTGCAGTGTTATCTAGTTATTATTCTCACTAATTTGTGCATATAATTTTTGAGATGGTATCCTTGGAACTCTGTGAATAATGAGAATTAGAATTCCTGTAAATTCTTTCTCCGTATCTTTCCCCTGGAATAAGTTCAGATAAATAATAAGGTAAAATGCAGTAAAGGTAGGAAAGATACTCTTTCTTTGAAGCCTGCATGGCAGGTCCTGTGTCCTACTTTTGCTTTCTGTTAATATTTATTCATCGTTAAAATATTCAAAAGGAGAAATGGTACTCCAAATTTTAGAGCTATTACAAATGTACTATAATTGAAAAAATAGAGAATATTACATTCACTTCTAAACTTAGTTACCTCAATGTAATTTAAAATGTATTGATTTACCATTGACTATATGCAATCTTGTTTCTACCACTGTGATTTTCTCACATACTGAATGCAAATGTGTAGACTTTAAGGAATACAGAAGAGAAAGCACAAATCAAACTTGCTTTTCAAAATTTCTGATTATTTTAGTTTTTATTGGTAAAAAGTAATAGTTTTAAAATCCTACTAATTGCCGATTTGTTTTAGAAGAGCAGACTTGGAATTCCTGTAAATTCTTTCTCTGCATTCGAAGTCATTATTATTTATTCTTGTAATTTTTTTTTAACATTTGCTAACTATCTAAAAGTTTTGAGGTATTTTAGTTTTACAAAAATGTTACACAAATGTAACATAGAGTTTCTGTATATTCCATGCTCAGCTTCCTCTTTTATTACTATGGGATATTTGTCACAACAAATCAATCAATATTAATACATAACCGTTATCTAAAGTTAAAACATTTTTGGATTTTGGATTTCTTTAGTTTCTACCTAATGTCCCTTTGTTTGAGAATTGCATCCAAAAAAAAAAAAAAAAGAATTTCGTATAGGATATGACATTACATTTTGTGGCCATGTCCCCTTAGGTTTCTCTAGAATATGACAGTTTTTTTGGATTTCCCTTGCTTTTGATAACAAGGGATAACAACTCTGCTTCTGACCATTTTGCAGAGTACTGGTCATGTATTTTGTAGAATGCCCTTCATTTGGGTTAGCCAGATATTTTCCTCATGGTAAGACAGTGGTAATGGGTATCTTAATAACCTTTCCAAAAATCACTGAATTTGCTCTGATAAGATCATAGAAAACTTTAGCCTTCCAGTGGAAATGAGGTTTCAGAGCAAAGTGGGACTTCTGAAAATGTCTTAGCTGCTCATTAAAGGGGAAATTTCCTTCTGTTTCCCTCTTTTTGCTTACTTGCATTTTGAGAGCAGTCTTCAGGAACTGACGCTATTCAATTGTTGTTGCCTATGACAAACTCTTTCTGACCACATTTGAGACTAGTTCCTCTGAGCCCTCTTTTCAATTTGGCCTCAACTTTACCCTATAAATGTGGCAGACTCTCAGCACTCCCTCACCTTCACACTAATACATGGGCAAAAACATTGTATTTACCAGCACTTCAAGGCCATATCCCTGGGATGAATTTTATTCTCCTTAAAGTGCTGCATGAAGAAGTTCAAGGATGTTAGATTTCTAACTTTCTCCAGTCAAAATCTAGTAATAGGCTCTTGCACCCACTTTTAGAGTAGTTGCTCTAGAAAGCTTATAATTGTAAACCCTTTCTCTCTCCTTTTGAGATATAGATCTTCCACCACCTAGAACTATCTTTTCAAGGACTTGAGAAGCCATTTCCTCACAGTGAGAACATTCAGGGAAATAACTACAGCTTTCTCTCCCAGCCTGGTGACTTTCTTGTTCTAACTTGCTCTATTAGTTCCTTTCATAAAGATACCTCCTCCAGATAAACACAAATTAACAAACCCAATTTCTGCTTGAAAACCCTGCTTGTCTCCCCTCCCTGCTCCTTCATTCTTTCTTTAAAACACATAGCAATCTTAACACAAATTGAGGTTGATTTCAGTTCAAGCTGGATCCTCTTCCACAGTGCAATAATTATTACTGAATAAAGTCTATCCTTATTGCTTTAACTGGTGTCCAGCTTTATCTTTCACACATGTCATCCCAATCCATATAGAAATATCCTCTCTGATGACTTAGATTTTCAGTGTTTCAGCACTCATTCTCTGATCTTTCTCCAATATGTTATTTTCAGAAGAGATGAATCCTATACAGGGATGGAGATATGAAAGTCAACTAACCTCCCCCATGTAAAGCAAATGCCTGAGAGAAGGAAAAACAAATAGGGCTCATTTTCAGAGTGCATCAGAAGAACAATGTCTTCAGGGAAGAGCCAGGTTCTCCTTGGGGCAAAAAGGGGAAGGGAACGTTAAGTGAAGTGGTTTAGGATAAAGAATGGATGATCTTGTGAAAGAACCTCAGTTGCAAAATGAAAAGTGAAAGAGTCTGTAAAAACAAAAATGGATTCTGATTAGGGTCTATACATAGAAGGAATAAAATAAATAACCCTATAGTACACAGTGATGGATAATCTGGCAGGCTTAAATTCCTAACAGTAACTCAGGTAAACAAGCATAAGATACACATTTTTGGAAGAGCAGCACAGATATCAAAAAACATAACTATTTTTGATTTGGGGGATGTTGGTTTCTCCAGTGAGAGATGGAGATGACTTCTCAGGACTCACAAACTAAATATCCTAGAACTCCTTTTGCCTCTTTTTTCCCTTACACAGTGTTTGACATAAAATTTGCTCAAAGAATATTTGTTAGATGAATAAATCCAGGAAACAATTCAGATAAGGACATCAATGACAATGACATTAAAATGGAAACAAAGAAACAATATTGCCACATGGAAAGTCGGTTTCTGATTACAGACCTGGGGCTTCCAGGCCTCCTGATCTACAATGTGTGACTATACCCTACTGGAACATGTCACAGTCTGAAAATGAACAAAAGGAATTATCTTGTCTCCGAGTTGCTTTGTATTACGAACATATTGCGGTTTTAATAACTGCCCCCCATAAATCATTCAAAAGGGAATGACTTTTCTTTCACTCTGATATTTATTATGTTTAGGTAACAGAGTGGGGAAGATCTGCACAATTGGCATCTTTCCCAACCTTCAATTTACTGACACACATTTTTCCATCTACCATGGTGCTGTACACCAGCAATTATCTTTATAACAGCAACCCCACTGTGAGTCTGGCATGGAGATACTAACCTACAGTGCTTGTAATTGTTGATGCATTTCTCCTTTTTCAAAATGTCAGCCAGTTTTGTTTATGTGTAATCACTTGGTTACCACCTGTGGCTATTTTATCAGCTAGTACAAATATGGACAACAGCTACTCTCCCTTTCTCCTTTTTTCATTTGGGCTTCTGAGTCACATGAATAATTCTTAGAGCAAAAATACTGGGTCTCTACGATATTTAAATTGTGTTTCCTAATTATCTCAATGAATTATGCATCTGGTGGTGATTACTAAGCCTAGAAAAATGTTGCCTGATTGGTGATTAGATAGCAATTCTACATTTTTCCATTGATTATGTTAAATTCTTTTATACTATATTTGATTATTGTGCTGAGTTAAAAATTGCTAGTGCCTGCCTTCATATCATGAAGAATACTTGGTAAATATTAACCCAGACAGTAGATTTTGTATGAAATAAATAGTTTTAAAGGATACATTTTTTTCCACAACAGAATTGTTTTGTCCCTGGGCATTCTTATTCTTTGTAATTTGGTTTATATATAATTTTAGGTAATGATACTCAGGAAAGAGAAAAATAATTTGTATAGAGTACATAACTTGTTTGGAATTATGTCCTTTTTTATTGTATTTTCACTTACATATAGCTGTTACTGCTTGTTTCCTGCTTTCCTAGTTCAAATTACTACCTTCTAATTTTTTTTTTCTGGAATTTTTTTCACTGGCTTCATAAATAATTAATTACAGTGTCACCACAAAAATAAAATATGACTTCTACTGATACTTAACAAGTATTTTTCAAGCATTAATTCATTCACTCACCCATTTCCTCTTTATCTGTAAAGTGCTCATGAAGCTTTTTTAAAAAATCTTAATTCCCTTTTGTCATATTGTTTCTTTAGCATAAGAGACCATAATTTGAAGTGAAATTCAGGTATCAACACTTAATTAGGTAGGTAACCTTGACCAAAATGCTTGAAACTTCCCTGCTTCACTTTCCTCCTCTGTTTAATATAGAGGATGGTAACAGCAACCACCTAATGTGAACAACATAAGAATTAGAGAATTTAAAGTTTAGCTGTGTAAAAAAAGACTCTGGCACGTAGCACGCACATGAATAATTTACTAAGATTTAATTTTCTCTAGCACATTTCAGTGTGATAGATCACTAGATAAATAAATAGATAAGTAGATAGATAGAATTTGCCATTTTGTCTGATATTCCATTTAAAAAGAAGTACAGTTTAAGTTTGCATTTTTGGAAATGACATATAAAACAAATTTCCTTTTGGAAGTGGCTATAAATACATAAATGAACCAGTAGAATAATTGACTAAGTATATCATCTATAAATTTTCTCTAAAAAGTAAAATATTAATTTTTAAATTTTTTGAGGGTGAAAACATTTATAATCTACTCTCTTAATAGTTTTAAAGTATATGATACATTATTATTAACTATAGTCAGAAAGACATTAGTCAAAATTTTGGATATAAAATTTCAGTTACAACAGAGGAATAAGTCCATCATCATCATGTGATCAATTTTCAATTTATGCTTTTTAACTTTGTGTTTCATGCCTAGTTTCCAAGTTATACATCAGGTCTTATAACTAAAACTTTTTTGTGAAATTTAATGTTTGAATTTGACTCTCAATATTGTTACTATTTCTACTCATCTACAATGAGAAGGCTGCTTGCTTTATTGGGTCCCATCACTAGTAATACTGTTTCGCCACTGTGCTCTTCATTTAATGTAAGACTTCTCTGATACTGTTCAGGTACTGTATCTGGATTCTCTATCACTCGTATTTCTTTGTTAGAAAATATAACGACCCAGTTTATGTTGCTTTATTTTCAATTTCTAAATCAAGTTGATTTCCTAACAAACTTCTATTTAATATTTATTATTATTTTCCTCCCCCAACATAATCTACTTGGTGATTCTAGCTGGATTCACAGCAATAACATTTTCTTCTCTCTGGTAAGCCATACCTAGACATCCTGATCTGGCCCATTTTCATTCTAATGGGGCATGTGTGCATACCTTTTTAAACATATGTTCAATTTACAAATCAAAGATTATTTCCTAATAAGATTTCTGTATCTCCAATTTTAAAATGAAATGTTGCCTCATAAGTAATGATGTATCTGAACACTGATCTTCTCCTTTGGTTAGGGAAAGGGATAGAGTGAGAACATCTTGTAGTCTGTAGCTTTTTATCTGTACAGATGAACTACTATTATGAAGAGATATAGCTACAAGTTTGAATGTAAGTCAATCTATTACATTAGTGAAAATTTGTTACATATTAGTATCATAAAATTTTTTTTGACAATGGAATTGGAGGAGCTATATTAGTATCTTCTATAGTCATTCTCCTCAAGGTCCTGTCCTGTACATGTGCACACCTCCATAGTCTGCAACAGCTGTGCTCACTTTATGTGCAATTTATCAGTATCAATGTGACCCTGAGATTTGTTTATTAACAATGAATACTTTCAATCTCTAGCCATTAGTTGTAATTTTTTTTAACTCTTTGCCTAAATGGATTGCATGAATTTCCTATTAATAACAAGGCTAAGTTAACTACTAGAGCAAATATAAATGGTTAAAGAAAATTTTATGCCACATATATAAAAATGATTGATTATATTAAATACCATTTATTAAGTTGCTCTTTATTGACAGATACAGAGGTTGGTGAGTTTTAGATGTAACTCAAAAGATCTTCACAACAACCTCATAAGAAAGCTATCTTATGCATACATTATACATGAGAAAACTGAACTTCATAAAGCTTAATTACCTTATTCTCAAGTGATATGATAAATTAATATTCAATTTGCTATTATTCTAAGATCTCTACATTTTCTATTCTCTTAAGCATTTTTATTGTTAAAATCTAAGCAGTTGTTGATAAAAGCATTATAAGCTAATGAAAAATTATCATAAATAGTGTAATAAGAGGCTGATTCTTTATGAAGATACATCCAAAGTTTATCATAATAATCATAATCATCGTTATAGGCTATTCAATTAAGTAAATGCTTTTTCTTTTACTTAAAATATTTTTGAACTCTTATTTGGGCAGTATATTCAGAAACCATTTATCAGTTACCAGATATAATTTGTCTCATAGCAATTCATTTTCACCAAATTCATTTTTTTTACTAGATTCTATAAACAATTTTTTTTATAACCAATTTTTTTGAAAAAAAAATTTAATTGGGTTCAGGTACAACAGGGTTTGGAAGGCCCTTATATACCTCTCTCCAATAACTACAGATAAGGTCCTTACAATAATAACTTTGTCAATGAGCTATAAGACTCCTACTCTGCAGATAATTCTTTGGAAAAAGAACTAAAGAAAGAGTTTAAGTGGTATCAGTTTTCTAAAGAAATGAAAGCAAATTGAATGTAGTCTTGTGGGAACATAGAAAGTGACAAATATCAAAACTGGGGCCAAGATTTAAAGCATGAAGCAATGAAAGTTAATTGCAAGGAGACCCTGTGTGGTTAGTTTTGTTCCAAGTTCATGAGCTATACTTCACATATAGTACAATCCTAGCTAAAAAACGGTTAGTTCCATGAGTTCTGACAAATGTATGCAATCAAGTAACTGCCAACACAATCACAGTATAAAACATTTTTATCATCCGTAAAAAAGTTATTTTACGCACTCCTGTAGTCCATACCAATCCTCACTCCATCCCCTGGCTACCACTGATTTTGATAGATTGGTGGATAAAATATATAAAGTGCTTTCTCTGAAGCCACTCCCTTTTGTTTTCCTCAAGTACCCTGCTATCTCTCTTGATCATTCACTTTAGAAGAGAGAAAAAAACTTTCATAATCTATAGTATATATGTGTTCTTTGATATTTTTATTAATATGGGTCATTTATTTATATCTTTGTTTCCAGAAACTACATATTAATTAATTTTGCCTTAGGGATTTCTTACATAATGCATTTAACATAGTTGAAGCTCTGATGCTCTGGTCCCAATATAAGCATGCATGACAAGATAGAAACTAATAATCATTTATGAATTTCAAAATAACATATGCAATTTACATATATTGATAAAATACTATGAAAGGAGGAAAAGTCCAAAACATTTTTTGTAATCTCTATGTACAAGGTTATCTATATTTTCTTTGAACTGTTTAATCATTTGAAGGGAATTTATATTGACTGAATATATACTCTTGCTTATTTTGTGACCATAAATTTAAGAATTATTTTAAGCATAAGAGATGCAGCAATGAACTATTAAGACAAAAACCTTGGCCCTCAGGAAACTAGCATACTTTTGGTTTTAAAAACGTGTGTTTTCAAAGACTGTAGGGTTTCTGTTAAAAGCATGGCCATCTCAGTCCGAGTGGCCTGAATTCCACTGGTAATAACTTCCCTGATAATAACTCTAAGACACTACAAAGTCATTCTTCCTTTACTAGCCTCTAGTTTTTTGTTATAAAATAGAATTATAGATACTTATATGGTTATTGAAAAGAGTAGAGATACCATATAAAAGTTGTTTGTATGATATTAAAGATATAGTGTGTGCTTAATAAAAGGATAATCATTATCACTTATTATCATCAAACAGATTACATCATTTAATACCCACTAAAATGCTAAGCAGAATACTCAAGTTTACAGTTTTAAACAACTGAGGATTTCTAGTATAAATAATTTGAAAAAGATTGCGTGGGCAATCAGGATTAGAATTTAGAACTGCCTCGAAATTCCTTTGTCCTACATCACATTGGTTCTCAAAGATCACAGGCTATCTATAATGACATTAGTATTCACATATAAGGCATTGAATTTAAAAACGATTTAATGACCTCAGTTCTTTCCATTGAGTTTATGGTTAAAAAATTCTCATATCAGAATTCTGAATGAAGATGAGCAATAACACATTTTCTGATACAGAAAATTAGTAGTTTCTGTGGGATAGAGTAGATTATAATCTGTATAAATTTACAAGTTTTATTCAATTCCATCTACATGTATATATCTTTTATCATTATTAATAGAAAGGAATCATTATGTCAGCATTTTAATAAAAATAGCACATAATCCAAAAACAAATCTCATAAGTTAATTTGTATTTCTCATACCATCAGTTTGGCATCATATACCAAAACTAATGGTATTTTCCATACCATCAGTTTCATCAAAAGTTTGAATGAATTATATAAATGACAGAAAAGATTTTGTATACAGTTTTAGTATTTTTTGGATGATAAATTGTAAGCTCCATGAGCTACATAATGTCCACAAATCTCTTGTATTCGCATTGAATAGAAAAAAAAATCTGTTGAATGAATAAATATGGTCTAAGAGTCAATTGGTGGGTATTAAATTTTAATGATAAACCAATATGTTACTTAAATGCAACAAATTCTTAGTTCATTTTATAAAGCTTAAAAAAGTTATTGAATGTTTCAAATTATATGCAGCACCTTTTTCTAATGCTGCTTTGTAAACTAAGTAGAAATATTTCCTGTAATTATTTCAGGCAAAATAATTTAAGAGGATTAGGAAGCTAGATAAAATTAAACATATTCTGAAATACCCTCTCTGAAATAAACTAATTGCCTTTGTGTGTCAAGTATTATAAATGAAAGCTATTAAAGGCTTAATCCCCTTCTTTCATTTGCTTTAAATGAGCATAACCATTTATATGCAAAACCTTCTAGCGACTTCCCAGCACACTCAGGAAAAAAGAACTCAAATATTTCATTATGACTATTGAGGTTCTAAAATAAATTTCTCTACTACTCTTGCTTCATTTCCAACATTTTCCCTACTCTCTTATATTAATACCCTGGTGTAAATAGACTTCAATTTTTCTATGCCTTCAATTTACAAAATTATTTTTGCCTAAGGACCTTTGAATTTTTGTTCCACGTACCTGGAATTCTCTTCTCAATAAAATTTCATGAGCCTTGTTCCTTTTTACATGACAACATTCTTCTGAGATACATTCTTGACCCACTCTAGGTAGAACTGGCACCTTTTCTTTCAAATTTATCTGTATTTACTTTTATGTATTTTTAAATAAATCATAAATGCTTGGAATTATATTATAGATTTATTTGCTTACTTGTTTAATATTCTTTTCCTCATCGGAATGTAAGCATTGAGAGGGTTCAGGAATATTGATGTTTCAGAGCTTTCACACCAGAACTTAATAATGTAAAAATGTGCATAGCAGATAGGAAATAATTATGTTTTAAACTGAGTAATAAAATAATTTTAATAACATTGAAATATATTTATAATTAAATAATATTTGTTTTATTTCCATATTTATTAATTTTAGGTAAATTTGCATAGTAGCCAAATAATACTTATTTTAAAAAGGAAAAAAAAACAACATATGCATAAGCATAACCATACATACACATACATTTTATATTTATTTATTTTAAAAATAAAATGCTAACCAATAAAATTTTGCTAAATATTCATGGATATTTTTACATTTTTAATAATAAAACTTTAAAGATAAATCTATTTTAATATCTATGCAATCTCTGATGGATTTTCTTTTACTTGTGTATTAATGCCTATTTGATTTATTAAAATTCATAACAAGGTGATTTTTATCACAAAACCCTTTCATAAATGCATAGCAGGTAGAAATTCCTTTGACCATTGCCATGAGACAATGAACTTGAAAAACTATAAGCCCACAAAAGATACTGGTAAACTCTAATTAGGAGACATAATGTTAGTCTTAGGCTATTCATTCCCAAGAGGGAAAATATATCAGTTATAACATGAGAAAGGAATGATGTATGGATATTCTACACTTATAACACTTAGTATTTTATGAGGATGTTTGCATGTTGGCAGCTTTG
>CAUYRT010030366.1:0-20269 GCA_963574885.1 Lepilemur ruficaudatus
TGGAGATTCCTCAAAGAGCTAAAGATAGAATTACCATTCAATCCAGCAATAGCATTATTAGGCATCTACCCAAAAGAGCATAAGACATTCTGTTATAAAGACATCTACACCCAAATGTTTTTGGCAACACAATTCACTATTGCTAAGTGGTGGAAACAACCCAAGTGCCCGTCAATTCATGAGTGGATTATTAAAATTTGGTATATGTTTACAATGGAATATTACTCAATTTTAAGAAATGACAGTGAGCTAGCACCGCTTATATTACCCTGGATTAAGCTTAAGCCCATTATTCGAAGTGAGGTGACACAAGACTGGAAGAATGGGCCCCACATGTACCCACCATCAAATTGGTACTGACTGATTAACACTATGGTGCTCAAATGGTGGTGGTGTTCACCAGGGATTCAGGGGATGGGGGATAGACCCACATCTGAGGGATGTGGTGAGCACTGTGGAGGGGAGGGGCATGCTTGAAATGTATTTGGGGATGGGAATTAGGGGTCTCAATAGTGGGAAGGAAATCCTCTAAAACTGATTTATTTGAATAACTGTACAACTTGGTAAATTTACTAATAATCATTTAATTGTACACTTAAAATGGAGTATAGGCATGATATATAAATTATACTTCAATAAAGAAAAAATAGAAAGAAATTAATTGGCCATCTAAAAATATATAGAAAAAATTAGCTGGGCATGGTGGCTCATGCCTGCAGTCCCACCTACTCGGAAGGCTGAGGCAGAAGGATTGCTTGAGCCCAGGAGTTTGAGGTTGCTGTGAGCTAGGCTGATGCCATGGCACTGTAGCCCGGGCAACAGAGTGAGACTGTCTCAAAAAAAAAAAATAAAAACAATCAAACTCTAAGAATTTTTCCAGAGCTGTCAATCATTTGGACAACCAACCCCTCCTGTGTCCAGGCTTAACCTTGACCCTGCCACCCCATCTAATGTTTCAAAGGAGTCCTTAGGTCTGTTCCACATAATGTAATTGTCTCTTCTTACCCTACCCTCAGTACAAGTAGAGAGTACCCCAATCACCAATATTTAAATCACCTATATTTTTCCCTTCGATCTGCAAAGAATAATTTCTTTTATCATTCCTTTTCTCTCCCAATCCTCTAATAAACTTCCAAAGGTGAAACAATAAATCTGTCACTTCTGTATTTTTTCAAGATAAAACATATTTTAAATATTCTTGTTGGAGGACAAGTATATCTTGTCAGTAGCATTTCGTGGGCAGATTATCCAGCCAAGCCATGGGCAAGTAGACCCCCACAGGTTTCACGTCATTGCATTTGGATTTATTCAAAGTAGACTAAAGGAGGTTGAACTTGTCAAAAAATGTTACATGAGCCAGTGGAAACAAAAGAAAATAAATCTCGAATTAGCACAATTACCCAAATTCAAGCATGACCTTTACTTGTATTTTAGTGGCCTGTTATATTGTAGGTCACCTAGTAATGGGAAATATATTTTGTGTTTCTTGAGCTGTAAAACATTACTAGAGAATATCCACAATGATTAGTTGCATTATGAATACATATCTAACTTCAGCTGGTCTTCAACAGAGTGCTCAACAACTCCCTTTATTTTTAATTACCACTGTATTGGATACCTACATATAATATTGTATTGAATACCTACATATAACTGTCTCAAGTGTTTTCCATATTCTCAGGTCCTCCAAGTAGTCTTCACCTCCCACACTCCTAGCAAATTATCTCATTGTTTATTGTGAGGCTCAAGGCTATTTAGTATAAATATCCTTTACTATAACCTGAGTAGAAAAGTCTTCAAATTTTCTTTGCAAATTATTGCTGTTCACAAATATTCAATTCCCTCTCCTTCTATTCACCTGGTAGGAGTATATTTCCCCATCCCTCTGAAGTCAGAGATGGCCATGTGACTTGCTTTGGCCCACTGAAATGTGAATGGGTCACTTCCAGATAGAAGTGTCAGTGGACGATTTGACATGTTCTCTTTCCCTCAGGCTTAGCTTTTGGCATTGCTCCAAGTTGTTCCATCTTCCTTAGACTTAAAGTAGAAGTGGACATGCAGCAGAGCCTCCAGCCTACCCATGATGGAGATGAATCATTCTTGAGCAATAAGTAAACCTTCATGGTGTTGGTCCACTGAAATTTGGGAGTTGTTTGTTACTCTAACAAAAACCTAGTCTAGGGAGTGGCAACAGGAAAAAATGGTGGAGTAGAAAACTCCAAAAGCTTATCCCTCCACAAAAGCAGTAAACAAACTGGCAAGGACTAGCACAATCAACTTTATCAGAACTCTGCTAACTAATCAATGGTTATAGCAACTAATCAAGAAAAAAAAATCTGAATCTCATTAAGAGAGCTTTGTGCCAGGCTAACTTACTATATTCCCACTCCCCTCTCCCCAGCTCACAGACAACCTTTGAGACAACAGGCTATAATCCTTGTATGGGTTTCTAGTACTAGAGGCTACAGAATAGAACTTATTCTCAAATAATTGAACTGTTTGTTTTGATCTATTAACTAAAGGACCAGCTCAAAGGGCTTGTCTTAGCTGACTGAAGGACCATCTCAAAGGGCTTGCCTTTACTTTGCCTAATCCAAACAATCCAGGACTGAGGTAGCTACCCAGAAGGCATTTGTCAAAACCATTTAAAGCAAATGCATTAGCTGCTGCCTAGGACAAGGGATAACAGGAAAATAATAAACAAACTGAAAAGCTTAACAGAAAAACCTGGGGAATAACAAAATTTATGGAAAAAATAAAGGAATCCTAAATAAATGGAAAGACATCTGTGTTCATGAATGGAAAGACAATATTGTTAAAAGGCAATACTCCCCAAGTTGATCTATAGATTCTATTCAATCCCTACCAAAATTCCAACTTTTTAAAAACAATAAACAAGCTGATTGCAAAATTCATATGGCATTGCAAAGAATTCCAAATAACCAAAACCATCTTAAATTAAAAGAACAAACTTGGAGCACTACACTTCCTGATTGCAAAATTTATTACAGAACTACAATAATCAAAATGGCAGGGTATTGCCATAAGAATTGGCAAATAGATCAATGGAATAAAATTGAGAGTCCATAAATAAACGTATACATCTCTAGTCAATTAGTTTTTGGCAAGGATTTCAAGACCATTCAGTGGGGAAAGAACAGTCTTTTCAATAAATAGTGCTGGAAAAAATGAGTGACCAAGTGCAACACAATAATATTGGACCCTTATCTCACATTATATACAAAATTTAACTCAAAATGGATCAAAGACTTAAA
Organism: Lepilemur ruficaudatus; assembly: GCA_963574885.1. Lineage (NCBI taxonomy): Eukaryota > Metazoa > Chordata > Mammalia > Primates > Lepilemuridae > Lepilemur > Lepilemur ruficaudatus. Next base: position 3,276 of record CAUYRT010030366.1, read on the forward strand.
TGAGCAAGAACTAAAACTACAAAAACAAACAAAAAAAAGAACTAAAACTATAAAACACTTAGGAAAAAGCATCAGGGTAAATCCTAATGACTTTTTTTTCTTTTTTTAAGAAAGGGTATCTCGATCTGTCACTCAGGCTGGAGTACAGTGTCATGATCATAGCTGACTGCAGTCTTGAACTCCTAGGCTCAAGCAATTCTCCTGCCTCAGCTTCTTGAGTAGCTAGGACTACAGGTGCACAGCACCACGCCCAGCTAATTCTTTTCATTTTCTTTAAAGACAGGGTCTCCTCGCTACGTTGTCCAGGCTGGTCTCAAATTCCTGGCCTCAAGCAATCCTTCTGTCTTGGGTTCCCAGAGTGCTGGGATTACAGGTGTGAGCCACCACACTTGGCTCCATTACATTGAAATTGCCAATGGATTCCTAGACATGACACCAAAAGTACAAATGACAAAAGAAAAAGGAGAAATTGGACCTCATCAAAAATACAAGATTGTATCTCAAAGGACACGCTCAATAAAGTAATAAAGTGAAAAGACAACCCACAAAAGTAGGGAAAATATTTGCATATCACTTATCTGATAAAGGTTTAGTGTCCAGAATATATAAAGAACTCTTACAACTCAACAACAAAAGGACAAAAAAACCGTAATTCAAAGTGGACAAAGGCCTTAAATATATATTTCTCCAAAGAAGTGTATAAATGGCCAATAAACACATGAAGAGATGTCCAACAATGTTGGTAATTAGGGAAATGCAAATCAAAACCACAATGAAAGACAATTTTGTACTCACTAGGAAGGTGGTGGTGGTAGTAGTAGTAGTAATAGTAATACTAAAATGGAGAATGACAAGTGTTATTGAGAATGTAGAGAATGTGGAACTCTTGTACATTCCTGGTGGGAATGTAAAATGATACAGTCACTGTGGAAAACAGTTTGGTAGTTCTTTAAAAAGTTGAACAAAGGATTACCTATGACCTAGCAATTCCACTTGGGTAGCAGAATTGATTATAATAGCCAAAAAATAGAAACAACCCATGTGTTCATCAACTGACAAATGGATAAATGCAATCTGGCATATTGATGAATGGAATATTATTCAGCCATAAAAAGAAATGGAGTGCAGATACATGCTTCCTGGATGAACTTTGAAAATGCTATGCTAAGTTAAAGAAGCCAGACACAAAAGGCCACATATAATATGATCCCATTTATATAAAACATCCAGAATAGGCAAATCCATAAAGATAGACCATATAAAGAAGATTCATAATTTCCAGAGGCTAGAGAAGAGCAGATTTAGGGAGTGACTGCTTAATGGGCTTGGGGTTTTTTTCTAAGGTGATGAAAATGTACTGCAATTAGACAGTGGAGATGCTTTTACAACATGTGAATGTTTTAGAAGTCACTGGATTTTACATTTTAAAATAGATAAAAAATGGATTTTGAGCTATATAAATTTTACCTCAATAAAAAGTAAAAGAAAAAAAAAGCTTAGTGTATTCTGACTTATACCTTGCCTCTCTATTCTTCTCCTGAGCTCCTATGCTATCAGGCATTCCTTATTTTCAAACTTTTTTCAGCTATTTCCCCTAGACCGATAAACATGCCCAAATCTTTTTTTATTCTAAAAATAATACAAGTCAAAACAACCCCTCTACATTACCTCCCTCTCATGTTATTATTCTATTTCCTTCATTCCCTGCACTACCAAAATTTTAAAGACTAAGTCTATATTCTCTCCTTCTAATTTGTTGCCTTTTGCTTAGTCTCAACACCTACCTGAGCTCTGATCCTTCCACTAATTTAACGAAATATTTCCAATGCCCTGGCAAAAGCAGCCTTCTTACTTTTCATCCTCTATTGCTATAACTGCAGTGTTTGACTCTGTATCTCCTCCTTTTAACATTCTTTTCTTAGCCTTTGTTACGCTGTACTCATTTGTTCCTTTCTTGTCTTTCTGAACCATTCTTCTTAATCTCCCTGCTGATCTCTGTTTCTCAACCTTTTCAATCTTTTTTTAAATGAAACATTCAGCCAGATTCTGTCCTTAGCCAGGCTCATGGCCCTTAACTCCCTCTGTCAAGGTCATATAATTTTTAAGGATTTAGTCAAATTTTACCTTCTCCATGAGGTCTTTCAAAAACTCTCAAATTAGAATTAATAAATTTAGTACTTCTATCACACTACTTTTTATGATGCGTCTTGCACTATGATCAATTTATGTAGCTGTAATAATCCCAACAGACTCTGAGATTTTAGTTGATGGGATTCAGTTCTTTTTTAAATCTCTCTATACCAAGTACTGCTACCTATTGTAGTGCCTGTAACATAACAGTTTTAGATAAATTACATTTTTATTTTCTTCAAAAATAAAGAAATTTATTTTTAAATAAAAAGAAAGAAAGAAAGAATATTTTCTTTCTTTTCTGAAATGAACACATATAATGCTAATGCAATATCAGGCTTTAAAGCAATGAACCATATTAGATCTGTGTAAAGGTAAATTTAAGTGATTCCTAGTCACCCTTCCACAAGGTACCTTTGCAGCTTTCCTGAAAGTATAGTCCTTGCAGACACATGTGATTTAGTATCTGATTAATCAACTATGGATTCTATTCCAATACACTGCTCTTTGAAGATAGGATTATAGATATAATTAAACAAATTAGAAGGTATTCACATCCTTTCAATACTTTAAAATCATCAGAACAGAAGACAAGAAGATATTATTTTGAGACATCTAATTCAGAGATCTAAACGTGAACACTGTGGCAGCCTTTTAGTCCCCAGAATTATTCATGATTCATGTCTTTAGTCAATATTATTAAGCACCTACTATGTGCCTGGTATTACCCAAGCTTTTGCCCTTAATAGAATTTACATTTTAGTGGGAAGAAGAGTGGGAGAAAAGAGATATACGAATAAGATACTTTTAGAAAGTTTTGATTGCTATGAAAAACATAAAGTTGGGTGAAGAAATAGAGAGGGATGGAACAGGAGATGCATTAACTTATGTAATCAGGAAAGTTCTGTGGATGTGGCATCTCAACTGAGACCTGAAAGCCTAGAAGCCAGCCATGCAAAGACCTAGCGATAGAGTTGTTTTGGCAGAGGGAGCAGCAACTACAAATTTTTGTGGCAGAAAAACTGGGCTTGTCCTCTGCCAGGTCAGGAGACCCTGTACCTGGAATAATTGTCATGCCCCCACCATGCCCCATGACACTGGATGAGGTAGAACAGCTAGGCAGGGACAAGACTATAGTAGCAGGTCTTGTACATTATGGTATGGATTGGGTTTTTAGTCTCTGGACAAGAGGAAGCCACTAGAGGGACATAAATGGTGAGAAATATAACCTGATTTACCTTTTAAAAATATCATCTTGGCATCCATGTAAAGGTGGAATGAGAACACGGGGAAAGCAGTTAAACGGTGGCAGGGTAGGCAAGAGATGGTGATGACCTACATAGTCACAGATGCAAATGTGAGAATTCAGTTACCTATAACACATCTGAGTATATTTTCTGATTTCCTTTTCACCCACTTCGCCTGTCACTTTTTTCTTGTACTTTTCTTTCACTAGCCTAAGAAAATATAAGCTTTTGCCCTTAACAAATGGACTGGGAGTTCTCCTTTAAACACAAATATCTAAGAAATTTAAACAAAAAGAAAGTAACAAGGGATATGCAATGTATTGAATTTCCTTTAGATCTGGTTTTCTGATTTCTTTAGACTCTGGGAACATGGACCAGGGCATATTTTCATGATTGGACTATAGCCTCAGAAAATAAAGGCATACCTATTCATACAATCATTTCTTCAGCAGTTACTTCTTGTTTGTAGCTTACAATTAAAGGGTATTCCTTAATCACGTTAACTGTGATTATTTGCCATTTAAAGCAGAAAAAGAAATAAAATAACAAAAAACATCTAATTTGTTTCAACAACTTTGCTATTTGGCAGGTTTCTAAAGTCCACATATGCTGATGTTTGTGTTCATTGCTTAATACCAAAATACTTCTCACAGTCAAATACTTTTGTCATTAATTATTTAAAACTCATCAAATTCTAAAACATGAGTGGTTTGAGAATTTTTCTGTGACACAATTCTCATTTTTAACCAATATGTTTTTAATAATAATTAATTTGAAAAGAAACATTGTTTAATGACATATTTAGGTAGCCAACTAATGTATAAAATGATTATTCACTATGACAAAGGTTCATTTATCAGTAAGTAAATAAACATTTTAAACATTCACCATGTGTTCAAGGTATTATAATATAACTTGGGGACAGTAGACACAACAAATTCTCATAAGCCTCTTAGTGATAAAGTATATGATGTTGATTATTTACAACAATAATTTTTTAATGCACAACTCAGTGTTTGCTTATAATATTTCAAAATTACAGTGGTTCAAGTTTAATCTGAGATTCTCGTGCTCTCACATGCTCTCCGCACAAGTTCTCCTTGCCCAATGCAGTAATCATTGCAGATAAATCAGACGAGAAAGAAATCTCTGCACTCAGCAGAGATTTAACAATGGCTCTGACACTGGCAAGCATAATTTTTCTAGATATGAACCCCCTCTGCCCTGGATATGAGCTTCTCTTGGTGTCATAGATGTCCCTTTCAGCAGGAACATCTTACTATCAGGATCTTCATATATAAGTCTGTCAGTTGGTGGTCACCAAAATACACTTGCAGGAACCATGTTTTCCTCTTTTGTTGATGTCCAGGATACCATGGAAAGCATGGAGCTAAAGGGCAGCATTGTGGGTGATAATGCTAAAAGCAAGAGGTGAATCCGTACCCTGACATACCACATTGATGACATCATCACTAACGAGGATGGCATAGAGAAAACCTGGATCCACCTTCTCCAGTGATCCTTACTGAAGCTATCCTAAACTTCATGGCCAGTGAAGTGGAGATGCCATCGGTTGTGGCTGAGACCTTCAAAGAAACCTCTATGTACATTGCTATATGGAAGGTACCATCCCTGGATACCATCTATTGTACCACTGTATTGCTCTGGACTCTGGTAATAGCATCACTGACACAGTGCCCATCTCTGGGGTTATGCCACGCCGCATGCCATCCTATGTCTGGACTTAGATAACTGTGACTTGACAGACCATCTCAAGCAGAGAATGATTGTAGCTTTACTACCACAGCTGAGAAGGAAAATGAGCATAATGGCAATGAGATGCTGTGCTAGATTGCTGTGGATTTTGAGCATGAAATGGCTACTCCTCCTCCTTCAAGAAGAACTACAAGCTCACTAATGATCAGGTGATCACTACTGGTAGTAAAAAGCTGGGGGTGGGGACTAGAAACATATGTAACCTGAACATTTGTACTCCCATAATATGCTGAAATAAAAAAAAAAAAAATCCAGAGCAGAAAAAAAAAAGCTGGGGTTTCCAAAGACTTTTTATCAACTATTCTTTCTAGGTATGGAATCCTGCACCATTCATGAGGTCACTTTAAACCTGACTGTGAAATGTGATGTTGAAAAGGAAAAGGACCCATATGTCACCACTTAGTTGTCTGGTGATACTACCATGTGTCTTGGCATGCTGACTAAATGCAGAAAAAATATCACAGCCCTGGTGCCCAACACTAAGAAAATTAAGAAATTTTTATTAATTTCTTTTAAAAATTTTATAAATTAAAAAAATAATTAGAATATTTTAATTAAATTAAATCTAAAATTAATTAAATAAGTAATGAATAAATAATATATTGAATTAAACCATAATTAAATTTAATTAATTAAATAAATTAATTAATAGGTAACAAAATAAGTTAATGTTTTTAAAAAGGAGATTTAAATGCATTGATAAATGAAGAGGACCATGATACAGTAACAGAAACAAAGCAGAAAATATATCATATGATGCCATTTTTGTAAAATCTATATAAATATGTGTATGTTTATAAGCATAGAAAAAACCTTAGTAGATATACACCTAATGAAAATTGTCAAAGTAGGATAAAAAAATCACAAGACATTGTCACTTTTTGTTTTACATGTACTTTAATTTTATGAATACTTTCTCAGTATTTATTAGGTGGCAATTGATGAATCAAAAAAAATGGAGAAGATAGATTCATTTTTTTAAAATTTCAATACATGTAGGGGCTACAGGTTGAATTCTGTTACATGTGTAATATAAATCGTATAGTGGTGAAGTCTTTTACCGTACCCATCACCCAAATAGTATACATTGTGAGAGTAGATTCTTATAACCAGAATGGATAAAAAACTCAGGTATTCCCCTTATAGGATGCTACGTATTCTTCCTAAGTGTTCTACATATGGTATGTGTCTCTCCTGAGAATAAACATCACAAAAGTAACAAAACAAAATTTAAAACAAAGCCTTTTGCTCTATCCTGGGAAATTGTCATTTGTTGATAATATTTATTGAGTAAACATCAATAAATAAATGAATGCATGAAACCAAAATGGAGATAGTACAGTAAATAAAATCATAGTTTTCTTTTTTGATTTGTTATTTATATAGTTATTCTAAATTAAAGGTCAGTCCAACTCACAATTTTTACCTGCTAAATAGAATACCATATTCATCTTTATCCATACACTATTATGAAAGAATCCCTCCGGATACAACCGATTTCTTCTCCTTTCTTATAACTTCCTCAGAACAAAGTTGGAAGTGTATAAAGTTAGGCATTTCATCTAGGTATATTATTTTTGTAAAAGGCATAATTCTCTGAATTGCAGGAGGCCTGTATTCATACAAAAAGAATTGCTTGCAGAAATAAAAGCAGAACAAATTTTTTCCCAAAAAACTCAAATTTGGAAATGTAACAACCAGTTGTCCAAGTATCTATTGAAAGGAAGTCTGTTATTTCTCTAGTAATTTTAATGCAGGTGGTATCATTTGAAGTTAATAAATTGTTGGAACCAGTACACTTATTGTTGGTTGGTAATTTATTCATGATTATAAACCAGTGACAACAAATCCAACTCATGAAATCTAAAAGCTCTCTTACAACCAGAATGTTGTTTTTAATGATCCATGAAAAAATATTTTTATGTTGCTTCTTTGCATAAAGGGAATATTTATTGAAATCCACAAGTGTTTCTATTGAATTTGGAACACTTGGCAAGACAATCTTACCATAGCACTTCAAATAGGGGGTATCTTGTCAGCATAATCCTGAATGCAGTACTACTCAAAGCATATATGACTGATTATTCTAGTTCATTTACCATTATATTTGATTGTTAAAACTTGCTTGTGATTTTACACATGAACCATTGTCAAGGTATTCAAGCAGTAGGAACCGCAAATGAAAATGTATTGTCTGGGATGACTAAGGGAAGTATTGGTGTGGACTTTGGAACTGGAAAGAACTGGGTTTGTATCCTAGCTCAACCACTAATTGGAGCGAAATTTATTGCACATCTCTGAACATCAGCTTCTCATATGTACACTGAAGATAACAATGCTTGCTCTTTGGAGTGGTAAAAGAATAAATGAAATTATGTTTATAAGTGCCTGGCATACACTGCAAGCATGGTAGTAATTATAATTCTGTCTCTCGCCAACTTTGCTTTTCTTTATGCCTTGCCAACACGTACGAACACTTCGCCAAATTTTCCCACACACCCTCTTCCTTAAACCAACCTCACTCTCCTAGAAGAGACACAAGTTGCTAAGGGAATAAAATTGACAATTTGTTTGAAATTTGTTGAGATTTGACACTTGCAACTGCTTATGACAGCAGTCCTGATTCAGAGAATACTGACTGTTGGACTAAAAGGAGCTACTTCAGTCATGGTCAAAAAGAGAAGGAAAGTGAGTTTCAGGAGGGCTGCCTACTTCTCCAGCTGGCTAATCACCAGCAATTCTTGCCTACTGGAATGTTCAATAGGTGAAAAGGTGAAATCTTTAAGGTCAACAGGGCTTAATTCCAAGGAAAAACAGAAAAGCTAGTATCTTTATTATTATTATTATTTCAAGAGGAAACAAAATACAGCTTTGTTTCTGCTTTACTGAATGTAGGCTAATGTACTACCTGGTTCCAGCTCTGTAATGTTCTGTTTTGTTCACAGGAGCCCTGAAGGAAAACAGAACTCATGTCTCTCCATGAGTACACCTTCCTACTTAAGGCAAAACAACTAATAATTGTGGGGGAAAAATCAACTGCAAAATCAATTTAGGAAACCAATCTATCTCTATACTTAAATTCAGTCACTACTTGTTTGAGTGTGTACAATGTGCTTGTGTGTATGTGTAGGTATGTGTTTGTATTTGACCACATTATTTCACCATTTGTCACTTTCTGGCCAGAACAAGGAGGGAATAAACTATAATTCAACCTTTGTTTTGCCTTACCAAAAAATGTGAGAATATCATCCAGTGGCAAAACTATAACTGCAAAATGTTCAATTTACATAGACTGGTTACTACTTAAACACAGAGAAAAACGTATATCTTTCTGTTCATTTGCCTAATGAAGTTTCTAGACAAAGTTGCTGGAAATTTAGGCAGCTGCTTATTCCTCAGCTTCATTTGAAACTACCAGACCCAGTGTTTCCAAAGTGCCCAGTATCTGCCTCCTGCAGACTAATGTCAAGAATGACTCTTTCTTATAGGGACAGGGGGTTGGTCATAACCAAATTCTGAGAGTCAGGGCTGTGAGGGAACCAGGCCATGAAGGCTCTGACTCCTCAGAAGCATTGCTGTTCTTTCTCCTGAAAACAACTTCTTAGAATATTTCCCTCTGGTCATCAGGACACTCAAAGTCAAATACAAAGATATTTTTAAATAATGCAGTGAGTGGTAAGTTTCCTATTCCTTTTAGTTTTGCAAAGATGCATGTGTGTGCACCCATGTGCATGGGTGTATATGTATGTGTGTGTGTGTTTAAAATTCCCTATTATTGTCATTGGGATAATTATTAGTATCATAGATTTTTCTTGGTTTGTAGATATAGTAGATTCTGCTGGAAAACTCCATTGAACCTGGAAATTGTAAAACACTGAAAAATCACCAGGCCCCAAAAAGATGTATAGTTTCTCCCAAAATTTCCACTACCTCACTATGATCTAATAGTAGTTTCACTTAAATTCCCTGACTTAAAGGGAGGAACATGAGCCAAACCATCTGAAACTCAATTATCTAAGTCTCACCATCAGATTCCAATACGCTGAAAACATTTAAAGACAGTATGTACTGTGTCACCACTTGGTAGAAATTTAGGGACTGGAAGCAAAGACATTTTTGGCAAGGACAGTCTTTCTCTGAGTCTTGTCCCCTGGTTTTCCTTAGTGACTTGGGTATAGCATGAAAGAAATCTTAGAACTGCTGTGTTGTGGAGGGGGGTGAAGAGCATGAATACGAGTACAAATGTCTATTCTTGCCATTTAATTAGTGTAGAGATTTTGAAAAACAAAATGTGTCTACTGTTTGTAATTTTGTATGTTTTAAAAAGTTAATGTAATTACCCAGAGGATCCTGAACAGTAGGTTCTTGGGAAGAGTGAATATAGATCGTCTCCTTCAAAATCCTGATGTTCACCTCTTGAACTGTTTATTCTCTGATACCTAGGCCATGAGTTAGCAATGCCCATGTTTCAATGAAAGCTTGTATAGAAACATGCCTGTGAACTTTGTGCAAAAGTTCCTTTTGAACAGTTCCATGATACTGGGAGACTTCTGGGTAAATGGTTTCATGAATGACATAGAAATCCCATGCTCTTCATCTGGATCTTATGTATTACAATTCAAGTCTATTATTTGCCTTTTCATTTTCATTCCTTTGGAAAGCACTTGAGAAATTTATTTGGACACACGAAAAGACACATCAACCATGAAGTTGGTGTTCATATTCACAGCAGCCCATCTTTCATGTGATTTCTATTACTGATAAAACCCTCATATCACCTAAAATTACTGCCATGCCATTTTTTTTTATTTTTGCAGACTTTTAGAGGTTTGGGCCAGAATACATAATAGCACTTATCGTGAGGAAAACAGTAAATTCTCTCCTTGCTGATTTCCAAGTAAGGAGAAAAAAATAATATTATTAATAAAGACTTTTGAACTTCAGTTAATTACAAAGTCACTAGATACATAACAGGACTACAATGGTCCCCATATTCCCATCATGCTGTAATTTGGTGTCAAACAGGCATGGAGATAGGGTGCAGAGGCGGCTCATAAAATTTCACATGATTGTGTTCCAAGTCACCATATCCAGCCTCCCTCCCCTAGTGAGATTTCTCCATTTTCACAGTCTGTTGACTCAACTCTTTTGTTATTCCCTCACTTGTAAGTCCTTCTGAAAGGATATATACCTACTTACTACACTGTCAATCTTTCACTGTGCTCTTTTCTTAAAAATTTTCTTCTTCACATCAACAAATTCAGGGGGCTTATTTGAGTGCAGTAAACAGCAGGTAGCATATTGTTAAGTCTGTTATAATCATATTGTAAAGATTGGTGGGTAACTTATTTCACATGAGCAATAATGGGTAGCTTTTAATATTTTGATCCCTGTGTTCATTTCCATGTAAATTATTTTATTAATATTCACTTAAAATCAAAAATATTTAGGGATTAATTTAGGAAATGTCTCCCTTTGGGAGAAAGTAACAAAATACACTTTAAGAAAGATGGCAATATTTTATTTTTACATCTTTTCCTCAAGCAGTTAAGGAAGAATCTCTTTTGGCCACTTCATTGGTTTCTATGCACTTCTTATTTCTACTTATTTACTGAGTATCAACTGTGTGCTGTGTATTGTCTTAACTACCATGTAAAATGTAAAGCAACATATGGCCTCTCCATGAAAGACGAATTAGTTGAATGAAAATTATAGAATCAATCCTAGATAAAAGAGATACACAGAATTAATCCTGTACTATAAAGAAGTTCTGGATAAAAGCTGTATGTTGATGGTCAAAGTAGCCAATGGAGTTTGTGAGGATGGATGTTTTATATACTGATAGCATTTTAATAAGTTTATTGATCTAAATGAAAAAAAAACCTGAAATTTTTCCAGGCTTGAAATTACTGGGACCACCTAACATGAGAATTCTTTCCCGCCTTTCTTGGAAATCTGATGGAGTGCAGACTTTGATGAAATGTCTTTGGCAATGGCAGTGACATAGGCAATGTTTCAAGTTGAATTGGAGATGAGTCTGATGATTTTTAAAAAAATATAGCATTTGTGCCAAGATACCCAGGCCAAGCTACCCATTTCCATGTGGGAACAATAAGGGCCTACACAGATTTCATTTTAAAAAACATTAATTGAGCTGACATTATAGAAGACCTCACTAGCTATGTCCTATTATGAAAAATATATTTGAGGGCACCAAAAAATACAGCAACTGAACAAGGAAAAAATGCCTAAATAAATGCCCATATGCCTCTTCTACACTATTGCATTCAAATACAAGGATAAAACAATAATGTTTTTGTCACTGGATGATACCTAATTTTAGGATTCCGAATTTGTGGTCAAATGTGCTAGCCATCTGCTAGAAACTTGTGCCAAAATGTAGCTAATGATTTCATACATGGTAGCTTCCTAAATTAGGGATTTTATTAACATTTCTCATTATATTTTATACATTCTCTTTGAATTACTTCCCTGATTATCTACATTAAAGTCTCTTACACATTCACTGGAGGAAGCACAATTTGAGCGGAAACAAGAAAAATAAGTAAAAGTTGGGAAGTAGCCAGGCAAAAAGCATAAAATGATATCTAGACAAAGAATATGGCATATACAAAAAAAAGATGAGACCAAACATATTCTATCAAGGAATTGAGATTAGTGCAATGCTGACTGATGATAAATTCAAAAATATGAAATAGTAATCATGTATACACCTGAGCATTCAGTAAGGAATACATTGAAGAGAGATTTATAGGCCAAGTTAAAACTTGAACTTTAATCTTAACCATTGCTTTTCTTTTAAGTGGCATGATGTGGCTTGTATTTTAAAAGATCATCCTATGATCTTGCTGTGTGGAAAATGGCCCAAAGATGGAAAATGGTAGATGTGGAAATAGTAATTAAGAAAATAAAGATGGTAGTTCCCTGAGCAGGGTAAAGGATGCTGGGCTATCTTCTCCATGTTTTTCCTTCTTCCCAATAAGTGGATGACTGAAACCTGGAACAACCCAGCCTTGACCATAGAGACCAGAGCAATGCCCTACAGAATGGTGAAGCAAAGATGGGAAGAAACCTGGGTCCCTGCGGCAAAGCCTCCCACCAGCCTAAAATATGACACTGAAAAAATTTTCTTTGTTCTTTAAGTGATTAAATTTTGTGGAGTCACTTTGTTACATTACTTTTACCCTTATAGATAGATGTGATTGCTCTATTTGTCAGAGCGGATGTGATTGTCCAGAGAGAGTGTGTGGAATGAAAGGAGCAGAGAACCTAGAAACATCTACATGCAAGAAATGTAGGTAGAAGAAAAACAATGTCAATGGTCATTGCACTGTTAGTAAGGAAAGAAGAAAAATTAGAAGCTAAAGGAATAATGTACTTTGAGAATAGTGTCAAATTGTAATGGTAAGGAAAAATAGGAACTGAAAAGTATCCATTGGATTTGGAAATCCAAAATATAATGAACGACTATGTTGGTGGGACAGAGATGTGCCAAGGGAGTTCAGTTTATCATCAAAATGGGGGTTGCAAGAGACTGTGGAAACAGGGCAGGATGGAAAGGAAATATGGCACAGAGATAGCTTATGGATACAGAAAAAGTACAGAGTCAAATGACCCAGAGGAGTTCCTAAGACTAATTTATTTCTTTAACCAAAAAAGAAAGGAAACTTTTGATAAGGGAGTGATGTATCCAAATTTTATTTTCACAAGTGAAGTTTTGCATTAGAAGTTCTAAGAACAGTGTGTAGGCATATATCAATTTATTGTGCTTTGCTGTATTGCACTTGATAGATGTTGCATTTTTTACAAATTGAAGAACGGTGGCAAACTGAGCAAACCTATCAGAGCCACCTTTCCAAAAGACACTTCATGTCTCTGCATCACATTTTGGTAATTCTCACAATATTTCAAACTTTTTCATTCTTATTCTATCTGTTACTTTAATCTGTGATCAGTGATCTTTGATATTACAGTTGTAGTGATTCTGGGGGGGCCACAAACTGTGCTCATAAAAGACAGTAAAGTTAATAAAAATGTGTGTTCTGACTGCTCCACCACCTGGCTGTTGCCCCATGTCTCTCCCTCTCCTCAGGCTTCCTTATTCACTGAGACACAACAATATTGAAATTAGGTCAGCTAATAACCTTACAATGGCCTCTAAGTGTTCAAGTGAAAAAAAAAAGTCATGTGTCTCTCCCTTTAAATCAAGTGCTAGAAATGAATAAATTTAGTGAAAAAGGCATGTCAAAATCCAACATAGGACATAGGCCAACAGATAGGCCTATTGAGCCAAACAGTTAGCCAAGTTATGAATGCAAAGGAAGAGTTCTTGAAAGAAATTAAAAGTGCTATTCCAGGGAAGACAAGAGTGATAAGAAAGTGAAACAGCCTTATTGCTGACATGGAGAAAATTTCAGTGGTCTGGATAGAAGATCAAACCAGCCACAACATTCCTTTAAGCCAAAGCCTAATACAGAGGAAGGGCCTAACTCTCCTCAATTCTGTGAAGGCTGAGAGAGCTGAAGAAGCCACAGGAAAAAAGTCTGAAGCTATCAGAGGTTGGTTCATGGAGTTTAAGGAAAGAGGCCATCTCCATAAGGTAAAAATGCAAGGTGAGGCAGCAAGTGCTTACGGAGAAGCTGCACCAAATTATAAAGATCTAGCTAAAATAATTGATGAAGGTGGCTACACTAAACAAGAGACTTTCAATGTAGACAAAACAACCTTACATTGAATGAAGATTCTATCTAGGCCTTTTATAAATAGAAAGAAGTCAGTGCCTGGCTTCAAAGCATCAAAAGACAGGCAGGCGAACTCTCTTATTAGGGGCTAATGCAGCTGGTGACTTTAAGTTAAAGCCAATGCTCATTCACTATTCTGAAATAGTAAGATCCTTAAGAATTATGCTATATCTACTCTTTCTGTGCTCTATACATGGAACAATAATTCCTAAATTACAGCATATCTGTCTGTAGCATAGTTTACTGAATTTTATAAGCTCACTGTGGCATACTATTACTCAGAAAAAAAGACTCCTTTCAAAATTTACTGCTCATTGACAATACACCTGGTCACCCAAGAGCTCTTATGGAGATGTACAAGGAGATTGATGTTGTTTTCATGCCTGCTAACACAACACACATTCTGTGATCAAGGATTAATTTCGATTTTTAAGTCTTATTATTTAAGAAATGTATTTGGTAAGGCTATAGCTGCCACATCTAGTGATTCCTCTGGTGGATATGGGCAAAGTAAATTGAAAACCTTCTGGAAAGGATTCACCATTCTAGATGCCATTAAGAACATTTGTGATTCATGGGAGGAAGTCAAAATATGAACATTAATAGGAGTTTGCAAGAAGTTGATTCCAACCCTTATGGATGTCTTTGAGAGTTCAGGGAAGAAGCAGATGTGGTGGAAATAGCAAGGGAACTAGAATTAGAAGCAGAGCCTAAAGATGTAAGCAATTGCTATGCTACAGTCTCATGATAAAGCTTAAAATCCTGACAAATTGCCTCTTGTGGATGATCAAAGACTGGTTTCGATATGGAATCTACTCCTGGTGAAGATACTGTGAACATTACTGAAATTACAACAAAAGATTTAGAATATTTCACAAACTTGGTTGACGAAGCTGGGGCAACCAGTGTCAATTAAGTTGACAAGATCAACTCCAATTTTGAAAGAAGTTCTACTATTGACAAAATGCTATCAAGCAGCATTACATGCTACAGAGGAATCTTTCATGAAAGGAAAATTCAATTGATACGGCAAACTTCACTGTAATCTTATTTTAAGAAATTGCCATAACCACCCCAACTTTCAGCAACCACCACCCTAATCTGTCAGTAGCCATCAACATCAAGGCAAGATCCTCCACCAACAAAAATATCATGATACACTGAAGCCTCAGATGATCATTAGCATTTTTTATCAATGAAGTATTTTTAAGTTATATACATTGTTTTTTAAGACATAATGCCTTTGCATACTTAATAGACTACAGTATTGTGTAAACATAACTTTTATATGTTCTGGGAAGCCAAAAAATTTGTGTGACTCAATTTGTTGCAATATTTGTTTTATTATGGTGGTCTGAAGCTGAACCTGCCGTATCTCCAAAGTATGCCTGTATATGCCTTATTACCTAATAGAATCAGTTATAGCACTTTTTGCAGCACATTGGAAACTTCTGCTTTTAGCCATGATTTGGTTTCAGACTTCTCTTCCTACCATAAACAACTATAAAACTGGGTGAAGCAACATTGCAATTACTTCTGGTATGGACAACAGGTAGTAAAAGTCTATGATTCTTGAGAAAAAGGAACTATGAGACATGAGGTTTACCTTTCTTACCAGAGGAACTACAGAGGAATATGGTGATGCCTAACTGGAGTCAGCACTCTCTGAAATGAGGAGGAAGTCACAGGAGATTGGCTTTACTAATGTGGTATAAATTTGTAGGATTAGAGTAAAGAATTGAAGGCTGTCCAGGGAAGAGGCAGGAGTCAATGTGCTGGTTGCAGAAAAAGACTCTTAGATGTTTAGCAGAAAACAGCTGCTATGGAGATGAGATCTGAATAAAACCATGTTACATACTGTAGATGGACAAATAGATTTATAATGAAAATATTAAAATATGATTGGAAAAAACACACCAATACTTGTCTCTAATAAATGAGGGAAAAAAATGGATTGTGATCAAATGAAGTGTCAATTATATCTACAACATTTTACTTCTTTCAAAATAAATAATCTGGGCCATTATAGAAAAATAGTTTTCACCTGATCAAAATGAGTAGATCCTTTTATAATTTTCTGTATGTTTGAAGTCTTCCCTGGTTTGAAAATGTAAAAATCAGTAATCAGTCATGGCTTTCTTGTTTGGCTCATGACAGAGAGACAAACACTGGACTTAACTTCTGACTATAAGCAATTAGAACCTGATAAAATATATGAAACAACTATTTTCAAACTTTGGACTGTGATGACTGAGATAAGGAAAACAAACCAGAGGAGCCCACAATTACTCTAATTTTCTGCCTGGAAGCAATTTCCTGACCACAAATACAAAGAGGGAGACCACAAGCACAATACAGTGGCCTCACTGAACTGAGGGGATGAACATTACAGTTCAAGAAGACTCAGATAGTTGGAAATTGTAGAACAGAATTTCATAACAAGCACAGATATGCATTTAAAAGGCTCCAGAAATGTGCATGCTAGTAAGAAGTCTTTTCTGACTATTAAGTTAGATGTGATTATAGTGAAACATCACAAAGAACAGGCAAAGAACAACTGGGTGCCCTGATACCAAAACCAGATAAAGACACACATAAAATAAATAAATAAATAAATATTAAACAAAACTAAAGGCTAATATCCCTAATGAACATAAATGCAAAAATACTCAACAAAACATTAGCAAATACAATTCAACAACATATTAAAAATATCATTCACTGACACAAGATTGGAAGAATGGGCTCCACATGTACTCACCATCAAATTGGTACTGATTAATTAACACTGCAGTACTCAAATGGTCGTGGTATTCACGAGGGATTCGGGGATTGGGGGAGTAGACCACATCTGAGGGATGCGGTGAGCATTGTGGAGGGGAGGGACATACCACTAACGCATGCTAGGGAGAAGCAAGTTACAAAATGTAACCAAAAAAAAAAAAAAAACATGCTGAGTAAAGAAATTAGAGACAAAATTCCCATATTATATAATTCCACTCATATGAAATGTCTAGAAAAGGCAAATCTATAGAAACAGGGAGCAGATTAGTGGGTCCCTGTAGTTGGGGATGGGAAT
>CAUYRT010030367.1:0-14310 GCA_963574885.1 Lepilemur ruficaudatus
ATACCTCTAAATTATTTTGAATACAAGAGAATTCTCATGGGAAATCAAGCAATACAATGAACTGAATGAAAATGAAAATACGTGGTAAAATTGTGAGATATAGCTAAACAATGCTGAGAGGGAAATTTAGTGTATTGAATACGCACATTAAGAAAAAGAAAAAGTCTCCAATAAATAATCTAAGCTCTACCTCAAGAACCTTGAAAAAGAGAAACAAAATAAACCCAAAGTAAGCACAGTAAATCAAGCAATAAAGATAAGAGCAGAAATCAATGAAATTGAAAACAGAAAGTCATAGAGAAAGATCAATGAAACAAAGAGCAGTTTCTTTGAAAAGACGGATAAAATTGACCCAATTCTGGCAAGACTGACAAAGAAAAAAAGGAGTGAAGACACAAATTATCAACATTGGGAAAGAAATGGGGGTGTCTCCACAGATGTTGCAGACATCAAAACACATCCTGGAATATTATGGACAACTCTATACACGTAATTTGACAACTTAGATGACCAAGGCCAATTCCTTTAAAAACATAAATGACCACAACTCATTAAATATAAAATAAATAATGTGAATAGATCTGTGACTATTAAGCAAATTGAATTTATAATTTTAAATCTCTAAAAAATAGATTTCCAGACCCGGATGGTTTTATTGAAGAATTCTACCAAGCCTATAAAGAATTAACACCAATTCTATGCACTCTGTTCCAGAAAACAGAAGAGGAGGGAGTAGTTTCCAATTCATTTACTGAAGCTACATTGTCCTGATACCAAAACCAGACAAAGACAGTACAAAAATAAACAAAAATCCCTAAAGGTTAATGTCCTCATGAATATAAATGCAAAAATCCTCAATAAAATATGAGCAAATAGAATTCAACAACATAGAAAATGAATTATATAGCATGACCAAGTATGGTTTTTTGTATGGATACAAGGTGGTTCAATATCAAAAATCAATGAATATAATCCACCACATTAACCAGCTATAAGAAAAAACACATAATTATATCAATTCACATAGAACAAGCATTTGATAAAAGTCAACATTCACTCATGATTTTAAAAAATACTGTCTTAGAAATAGCAACAGAGGAGAACTTATTTAACTTGATAAAGATCATCTACAAAAAAACTTGCAGTTCAAATTCTAGTTAGTGGTAGAAGCCAAAATAATTTTCTCCTAAGGCAGAGAAAAAAAGCAAGGCTTTTTCCACTCTCTTCTGTTCTTATTCAACATAGTGCTGGATTTCAAGCCAGTGCAAAAAGACAAAAAAGATATATAGACTAAAAAGGAAAAGAGAAAATTGTCCCTGTTTGTGGCTGACAATGTACAAAAAAAATCTCCTAGATACAATAAGTGAGTTCAGCAAGGTCACAGGCTACAAGATAATTAATGTCATTGTATTTCTACACTAACAATAATCATAAGGAATCCAAAATTAAAAACACAATACCATTTACATAGCTCAAAAAAATTAAATATTTAGGTGTAAATTTAACAAAACATGCATAGAACTTGTATGCTAAAAATCAAACAACATTGTGAAAGAAATTAGGGAAAGTCTTAAATAGAGAGACATACCATGTCCACAGATGGTAATACTCAAAATAATAAAGATGTCAATTCTCCCTAAATTGATGCACAAGTTCAATGCAATTCTTATGAAAATACCAGCAATATTTTTGTAGATATAAAAATATTTTAATATAAAAATGTATTCTAAAATTTATTTTGAATGTCCAAGGAACGTAATAAGCTAAAAATAATTTTGAAAGAGAATAACAAAGATGGAGAAATCAGTCTACCTGCTTTTAAGCTGCAGTAATCAAGACTGAGGTATTGGCAGAGGGATAGACACATAGACCAATGGGACAGAATAGAAAGTCCACAAATAGCCCCTCATAAATATGCCCACATGATTTTTTACAAATGTACAAAGCAATTCAATGAAGGAAAGATAGACTTTACAACAAATTGTGCTGGACCATATGGCTTTTGGATTTCTACATGCAACACCCACCCACCCCCAAACACATTAAAAAAAAAAAAAAGAAAACCACTCAATCTACTTCTCATAGTTTGTACAAAAATTAACTTAAAATGGATCAAAGTCTTCAGTGAATATAAAAAGTACAACTACAAGAGTTTTAGAAAACTAAACACATGAGATGTCTTTGGGATCTAGCGGTGAATTCATAGTCCTGAGAACAAAAGCACATCTTTAAAAGAAAAAAATCAATAAATTGGATTTCACAATTTTAAAGTCTACTCTGTGGAAGGCCCCATTAAGAAGATGAAAAGCCAAGCTACAAAATGAGAGAAAATATTTGCAAACCACAAATTTGATATAGAACTATTATGTCAAATATACAAAGAACTCTCAAAACTCAACAGTGCAAAGTAAACGATTCAATTAGAACATGGGCAAACAATGTGAGAGGACATTTCACCAGCAAAGACAGACATATGGATGGCAGATGAGCACCTAAAAAGTTGTTCAACATCATTAGCTATTAGAGAATTGCAAATTAAAACCACAATGAAATATAACTAGATACCTGTAAGTATGGCTAAAATAAAAAGTAATGACATTGTCTTTCTGTGCCTAGGTTTTTTTCATGTAGCATAATGTCCTCCAGGTTTATCCATGTTGTTAAAAATAATATGATTTCCTTCTTTTTTAAGGCTGAATAATATTCATTGCATACTCACACACATATACACACAGACTGCGTTTCTTTACCCATTCCTCTGTCAATGGACACTTAGGTTGATTCCATATTTTACCTATTTGTGAATAATGCTGCAATGAACATGGGAGTGAAGATATCTTTTTGAGACACTTATTTCACTTTTTAAAAAATATATACCCAAAAGCGGGACTGCTGGATCTTATGGTAAATCTCACTTATATGTGGAATCTAAAAAAGTTGAACTCATAAAAGCAGAGAGTAGAATAGGGGGTTGCTAGGGGATAGGAGGCAGGAGAAATGTTGATCAGAGAGTACAAAGTTTCAGTCTGCAGAATGAATAAGTTTTGAAGATCTAATGTACAGCATGGTGTCTATCATAAATAATATCATATTGCATAATTGAAATTTGCTAAGACAGTAGATCTTAAATGTTCTCAATACACACATCAAAAAGGTAACTGAGATAATGAATGCGTTCCTTAGCTGGGTAGTGGTAATCATCTCATAATGCATACATATATCAAAATATCACATTGTACCTCTTAAATATATACCGTTTTTATTTGTCAATTAAGTCTCAATAAATATGGGGGGAGAAAGTAATGACAACACCAAATGCTGGTGAGGATAGAGAGAAACTGTGTCACTCAGACATTAGTGGTGGGAAGATATAATAAAATGTTACAGCCACTCTGGAAAACAGTTTGGCAGTTTCTTAAATAACTAAACAAGCAGCTACCACATAACCTAACAATTTCACTCATAGGTATTCATTCCAGAGAAAAGAAGATATACGTTCCCACAAGAAAATGGACAAGAATGTTTAATAACAGACTTATCTCTTATAGTCCCAAACTGGAAATGACACAGACGCCCTTGGGAATCTATCTATAATAGTAACTATAATAGCCATGGTAATAGTAACTCAGCAATAAAAAGAAATGAACTATTGATACGTGCAACCACCTGGGTAAATATCCAGAGAGATATGCCAACTGAATAAAGCTGACTGAAAAACTTACATGCCGTGTGCTTCTATTTAAATGGCAATCTTGAAATGACAGAAATAGAAAAATGGAGAACAGACTAGTAGCTGTCAGGCGTTAAGGAGGCAGTGAGGCAGTAGGGAGCTGGTGTGACTATCACGAGGAAGCTTGTGGTCAGAGAAATGTTCTGTAACTTGACTGTATCAGTATCAGTATCTTGGTTGTGATATGACATTATGTTTTTGCCATACTCCTATTGAGGGAAAATTGGGTTTGGTGTACATGGAATCTCTCTGCATCGTTTCTTACAACTATATGTGAATTGACAATTATCTCAAAATAACAGTTTAATTAAAAAAATCATGTTTAACCGTTCATGTTTCCTTGAGAATAAGATGTGATAATGTCTACAAAAGCTCTCTATAACTTGTAAGGCACTGATAAATGTTAATTTTTACATATATTAATTTCACTGATAAATTTTAATTTAAATGTGCATATATAATTAATTATTAACATTAAGCTACTCTTCACAGATATTTGAATCGGGCATTTCGTCAGTCTATTGCACTCAATGCCTTTTCAAGCATTTGGTTGTCAGGTTCTCGAGTGTACATGGAGTGAGAAATAATTAATGAGTGTGCAGGCCTGATTCTAATTACAATGAGAAATAGATAAAAAAACACTCCTGAGTTAACATACACAATGCGGCTTTTGTGTTTGAGGACATTACTGCCAACAATATAATTAACTATCAGTGATGCACCCGTGAATAGATTCCAAAATTGGCTTCAAAAGTAATAGCTGGAGATCACTGGGCAACTTTCTCAAAGCACGGTTGGGAAGATTACATAAGAGAATGTTTGTAAATTATTAAATCTAGTCCTAAGCCCACGGTAAGTGTAAAATAAGTATTTGTTGGCTGAATGAATGGCATACTACTAAATAAATGGCAGCAGTTTGTACTACCATTAAATTTGCATAACAGTGTTCTGTAGACACCTCAGATTCCTCATGTCCGTTCCTGAACTGGCACCTCTAGCTTTTCAATCAAACCAGAAACTTCTCCTGCATTCCTGTCTTAACAGATGACACCAACATGCACCAATTATTAGTCATGTCATGCCAGCAATCTTGAAGTCTTTCTAGATTCCTTTTCCATACCCCACGTCAAACTGGAAATTAAGTACATAGCATCTCCTTAGTTGTCCAACCTCTCCACCCTCACAATCTCTGGCTTCCTTCCTTCCCCGTTATTTATCATCTGAGAAATTTCACATTATCTCTCTCTTCAACATTCAGAGTGATTCATCTCGTGGGAAGCTTCCCTGATCACACCAAGTGTGTTTTAGATAACATTAGTAACCATTTAGTGAGCTCTTGCATATACCATGCACTGTGCTAAGCTCCTTTCACACACTAACGGTGAGGGTGGTGTAGTAGGTATTTTGGTTGCCTTCCCAGATTGATTCGACCCATGCCCAACCACACCCTCAACCCCAGATAACTTTTCCTTCCTGGATTTCCTTGCAGATTTTGTTCAAGTGCTTTTTCTCTGTGTATCCACATGTTCTGGAAAAAAAGCTTCTTCCGTCTGTATTTCAAGAAGATAAATATTGATTAGTCGGGGCCAATCATGCCATTTTACTAGCTTTACCAGATAAAGGTTAAGACATGGGCATATATGATGCAATTCTGGCCAACAGAGAGGAAGTTTGCTGGTGGTGGGTAGACAGGAGAAGAGTGGCTTCTGACAAGGAGTTTTGTTGCTCTTAAAAAGAGTTGCATAGGCCGGGCGCGGTGGCTCACGCCTGTAATCCTAGCACTCTGGGAGGCCGAGGCGGGTGGATAGCTCAAGGTCAGGAGTTCAAGACCAGCCTGAGCAAGAGCGAGACCCCGTCTCTACTATAAAAAATAGAAAGAAATCAATTGGACAACTAAAAATATATGTAAAAAATTAGCCGGGCATGGTGGCGCATGCCTGTAGTCCCAGCTACTTGGGAGGTGGAAGCAGAAGGATTGCTTGAGCCCAGGAGTTTGAGGTTGCTGTGAGCTAGGCTGATGCCACGGCACTCTACAGCCCGGGCAACAGAGTGAGACTCTGTCTCAAAAAAAAAAAAAAAAAAAAACTAAATGGATCCTCTGCCGGGCATGGTGGCTCACGCCTGTAATCCTAGCACTCTGGGAGGCCAAGGCTGGCGGATCACTCAAGGTCAGGAGTTCGAAACAAGCCTGAGCAAGAGCGAGACCTGGCCGGGTGCAGTGGCTCACGCCTGTAATTCTAGCGCTCTGAGAGGCTGAGGTGGGTGGATCGCTCAAGGTCAGGAGTTTGAAACCAGCCTGAGCAAGAACAAGACCTTGTCTCTACTATAAATAGAAATAAATTAATTGGCCAACTAAAAATATATAGAAAAAATTAGCTGGGCATGGTGGCACGTGCCTATAGTCCCAGCTACTTGGGAGGGTGAGGCAGGAGGATCGCTTGAGCCCAGGAGATTGAGGTTGCTGAGAGCTAGGATGACGCCACGGCACTCTAGCCCGGGCAACAGAGTTGAGACTCTGTCTCAAAAAACAAACAAACAAAAAAACTAAATGGATCCTTAAAACATATTGGTCATTCAAGTGCAAGATAATGTATTTTGTGTGTATAAATGCATTTGGAGAAATAAATGCAAGAGCTGTCCTAGGGATTCTGGGCTTTAGAATTAACCAGTAGCTTTTAAACTTAGTAGTGATCCACACTAACAAATAAATTTTATGTTTGTATACTTGAATCAAAGATTTCTCAAATAGCACTTACCTGTACTATGTGTGATACATTCACTTCTATCTTATTTTTAAAGAAAGCTGGTCATGACTTACCAGTGATCTCTTGACCACTAATGGGTCATGCTTCATGGTTTGAAAAAATGCTGAGTTATACTTTAGGAAAGAAAGAGACTTGAAATTTTGAAGTCTCTTTCCTAAAGAAGCTGGCTATTATGTAGAAGGTACATATCCTGTCTTTGCACCTGTCTTTGGTGCTATGATTTAGCACCAAATCATATTGGGTGCTATTATAGTTACACCACAAAAAGGTCCAAAAGAAGACAACTGAAATGAATCTCGAGATAGAGGGCATGTCAGGTTATTCAGGGGCTTGGCCTTTGGCTCATGCTGTATAATTCAGTGCCATGTGGCTTTCTACTCTAGTTTTTCTGTTTACCTTAAATTCAAATGCTATTTAGAATTTTTATAAGCCTATTTTTTTTGCTATGTTGCCCAAGCTGGCCTTGAACTCCTAGGCTCAAGCAATCCTCCCACCTCAGTCTCCCTAGTAGCTGGGACTTCAGGTGCAAGACACCGTGCCTAGCTATAAGCCCATCTTTTAATGTGAATACAGAAAAGGTTTTATATTTTAATTTTCTAAAAAGGAATATTCACATAGGGAATAAATATGGTTGAAAGATTATGACAAGTGAACTATAAGAAAAATGGACATTTTGGTATAGAAAGATGTTTTGAAAAGAGAGTTTAGACTGTAAAAATCATGAATGACATGATTAAAGCAAATATATCCTCAAACTCCATGTGACAGAATGACACATGAAATCAATAAAAGGCAAATTTTTTTGGTGAACTTGTAGAAACTACCGCTCTCAGAAATAATGTAGGCTAGAAAAAATAAATTCAGAGAAATTTATACAAATTCATGATTGACAGACAACAGACATAGAGTGGGTGACTACAGGAAGCTAAGCTATCTGGCAATTATGAGTCACCACCTCCTTTTTCTTTTTCTTCTTTCTTTCTTTCCTTTTTTTTTTTTTTTCCCGGCGCAGCAAGCTAGGAAGAGTCATCCCCCTTCTTGTATCACAAAACATCTCCTAGTGTCTTTCAGAGATTTACTGTGCAGTTAGGCCCATGGTGGTAATTCTTTAATGGAATAGTATCCAAAGTGGAGGAAGGCAGAGTAGGGTAGGATCTAGGCTTTTTGATTTTTGAAGTATTTGGTGATGGTTGGTTCTGGGTAGTCTGGAGTACGGAAGCAGCTTGGAACCAGCTGAAACTGAATTCTAGAATTCAACTAGAATGATTCATATTAAGTAAATTGTATGCTTCTGAAATAATTTATAGAATTTAGCTATCACAATAAATGAAATTATGAATATGCTCTGTCCTTTCTGGCACGTAAAATGTAAATGTTTAGTCTATAGAATATAGATTCTCAGACATTTTACCAAATGTATAAGGTCTGGGAACTTTTGTAGTAATACAGCTAGTATTTTGTATATGTGCAGAGAGTTATAAAAATTATTTTTATCATTGAACAGAGATGAAATTTTACAATTTTTTCCATATAAAGTTTTTGTTATCAAAGTTATCTTCAATGACATGCCTAACAATACTCAAAAAACAATACACTTCTATGTAGGGGTTGAAAAAAAGTTGGATAAATACCAACCAAGAAATGCTTCATGAACATTTTAAATTTATCTTTTTTTGATGTTTGGTTTACTTTTGATATTATACAACATGCAGTAGTCCTTTGAAGTGTTTTATTTATTTATTTAATTTTTTAAAGTTCTCATACAGCTTGACTTTGAAGTGTTTTAGAACGTAATGGTGACAGATAGATGGCATTGGCCTCAGTCCTGCATTATGGAAAATGATCTACAGTTTAGCAGTAAAGTTCAATAGTTTTTCTAGTTAAATATAAAATAAAAATGTAAAATATTCCCCACTTAAAGCTTAAAAGTTTTATTTTTAAAAAGTTCTTTCAAGTTAGACATGGTGACACATGTCTGCATTCCCCAGGAGGCTGAGGCAGGAGGATTGCTTGAGCCCAGGAATTGGAGGGGTTGCCTGGGCAACAGAGACCCCATCTCTTTAAAAAAAAAGTTTGCTCAGGGAAAACAAAAGAGGGTTTTCCATAACTTTAGGTGTATTTTTCCTGTACAAAGTAGTCTATGTAAGTATTCTTTTTTTTTTTTTTTAAGAGATGGAATCTCAGTATATTGCCCAGACTGCAATGCAGGGACACCATTGTAGCTCACTGTACACTCGAACTCCTGGGCTCAAGTGATCATCCTGCTTCACTTCCCAAGATGCTGGGACTGCAGGTGCATGGCAGCATATCCACACCCGGCTGGATAATTATTCTTTAAATCACACCTTTCACCAGTGTATTGGGGCAGCGTCCTTTCCTAGGAGGTCTTTTCTAAAAACCAGTCTTGCTTTAAATTGTCCCAATTTTAGTTAATATGGCTTTGGGTTTGAGGTAATGTACAGTTTTTTGATATTACAAACAATGCTGCAGTAAATATCCCTGTGTGTTTGTGTAGTGCTGGGTGTTTTTTCTCTTGTAGGAGAGATCGTCAAATGAAATGTAAATTTAAATCTTTAAATAGTTTATAGATACTGTTAGATTGTTAGACTGTTGTGGTTTAAATTTAAACTCTTAGCAATATAATGAGAGGGTAGATTGCCTTCTAATGCTTGTGCTGGATATTTTCAGTCTTTTAATTATTTATATTTTTCTTTTTTTTTTTTATTACCTCTCCTCCCTTCAGTCTTTTAAATTTTATAAATCTGATACTAAAAATAGTATTTTAGTTTTTAATTTGTATTTTTCTACTTTATATAAATATATACGTTCAGTAGCCTTTGTATTTTCTGTCTGTGAATTTAATTCCCTGGTTTTTTTCTGTGGCATTGTTCATCTTTCTCTTATTAGTTTTCAGGAGTTCTTTGCATATTATGAATAGTAGTCCTTTACAGTGAAATATATGTCTTTTAAAATGATAGATTTCTTCCAGCACAATGAATTTTTCCATTCGTGAAACAATGCATTTGCTTTTAAAACTTTTCTATTGAACTGTGAAAGATCTTTCACATCAAGAAGTGGATTTCTACTTTGGCCTATCTAGTTTTAGTATGTGTCTAGGTGTGTGTATATGTGCATATGTGGGTGTATATATTTTTTTTAACATGGAGCATTTAAATCAGATCAGAGAGATCACAATGTTGGAAGCTAGATTTATATGTACGTTTGAGAATAGTATCAACAGAATTTCTGAATGTCTCCATTTGAGATTGAAGTATGTTGCTGCTGTATGATCTTTTTGGAAGATACCTTTTTCCTGTTTTCAGGTGTCTGCCCTTCAGTAAATTGATTAAGGAATATCTTAGTATGGAGTTTTCTGTGATGAACAGGTTAGAGGTGTACCCCTTCTGCCCTGGGGCAACTGGTAGGGCCCTTGGCCTTGGAGTCTTAGGCTTGTCACTTCAAGCCAGAACAGCCTTGTCTGCTTATTTCAACATGTCTTGCAAATATGATCCATTATTTTGTATGAGTATGGTGATATGAAAAAGATTAGGAAGCACTGACTTGGCATGCTTCTTAGCCTGTAAGTGGTTTTGATGTGGAGATGGAAAAATGAAAATTATGAATGATAAATAATCTAAAACTTGAATAAAAGTAGGTATATTTTTGTCGGTTTTTATTAAAAGTTATTGTAGTATGCTTTCTACTAAGTACCAGCACTGTATTTTCTGAGCGCCTGCAAGACTTAGAATTCATCATAAAATTATTATGTTCTTAGACTGAGGTTACATCTAAGTCTTGTAAGTGGATTCTTTATTAATAGACTCTAATATATTCTTCCCCTGCAATTAAATACAGAATGAAATTTATTGTAGTTTGTCTTCTGAATAAGATATTTTTAAAGATATACTACTAAGTGGAGATTTAATTCACATATAGTAGTTCTTGACAGGTATTTTCTATTAAAAAAATGACTTTTTTTGTTGCATTATTCTGGTTTCTTTTCTTTCTGACAGGTTCTCACTCTGATGCCCAGGCTAGAATGCAGGGGCCTCATCATAATTTGCTGCAGCTTCAAACTGCTGGGCTCAAGTGATCCTCCTGCCTGAGACTACAGGTGCACGTCACCACACCCAGCTAATTTTTCTATTTTCTGTAGAGACAGGGTTTCACTGTGTTGCTCAGACTGGTCTCAAAGCCTGGCCTCTAGCAATTCTCCCACTTTGGCCTACAAAGTGCTGGGATTACAAGCATGAGCAACCTCACCTGTCCTCTGGTTTCTAACTTAATTCATTTAATAAATATTTGAGTGCCTTTGTATTTCAGGTACTGTATTAAGTACTGGGAATATAGCAGTGATCAAGATTGTCAGGGTCCTACCCTTATGGAGCAGGAAGGAAGGTAGGGGGATTGACCAAAACTTTTAAACAAGTAGTTTAACATAGTAGTAAGTGTCATGCAGAACATAACACAAACCAGGATCATTTGATGGGGCTATTTTTGCTAGTGTGGATAGGGAAAGCTTTTCTAAAAGAGATGTCTCATGAGTGAAGATAAGTGTGAAAAAAGCCAGCTTGCCTATTTCTGGGGTTTTAGCCTTCCAGTTGAAGGAAACAAGAAGTTCAAAAGTCCTGAGACATGAAGCCTGGCATGTTCAGAAAGAAGGCCTTAGAGGCTTTGTTAGGGAGTTTAGATTTTTCTTTTTTAATGTTAGAAATTTTAATTTTAATAATTGTTTAGAGTATACTCATTTTACAGCATGGGCAATCATAACAGTTACTTTGTCTTCTTTACAACAGTTAATCTTTACATTCAAGTATATTTTGACATTGACCAAGAAATCATTTCAAAAAGTAAATGTGTGAGAGAGAATGGACAAGTAAAAATGGCATAGGGAACAGCTAGTTACTCTCATGTCTGTGGGTTAGCATGGAGTTACAGGCCCAGAGAGAGGCTTCTGAAAGAACCAACATGCTGCCAACACTTAAAGGAAGTTTGAGTTACTCTATCAGAGGGCACCCATGTTGGATTCCTGAAGAAATCACAAACATGGCACTTTACTAAGTAAAGCACATGGCACAGAAAAACATGGACTTTCCTAAGTAAGTGAAGAAGGAAAAAATGGTTGAAAACATGAGAGGTTTAGGATTATGTAATGAAAACAGACTAATAATTCCCTTGAAGATGGATGAAGTTACTAATAAAGATCAGTATAAAGAATACTTCTGAGTGCATTACTATACTCACTCACTACACCTTATATGCCACATAATACAGTGGCTAATATGTTATAGTTTATTAAATGTCTTTATTTTTAATTTCCCAATTTTGAATTTTTATTTTTATTTTTATTTTGTTTTTTTGAGACGGAGTCTCACTCTGTTGCCCTGGCTAGAGTGCCATGGCGTAAGCCTAGCTCACAGCAATCTCACACTCCTGGGCTCAAGCAATCCTCTTGCTTCAGCCTCCTGAGTGGTTGGGACTACAGCATGCACCACCATGCCTGGCTAATTTTTTCTATATATTTTTAGTTGGCCAATTAATTTATTTCTATTTTTAGTAGAGACGGGGTCTCACTCTTGCTCAGGCTGGTTTCAAACTCCTGACCTTGAGCGATCCTCCTGCCTCAGCCTCCTAGAGTGCTAGGATTACAGGCATGAGCCACCCGCTCCTGGCCTTGAATTTGTTTTAATTTCACAATATTAAGGGGGGGGGATTTAAATTTTATTCTGAGTTTTAAATGGGAGTGACATGAGTAGTTGCATTTTTAAGACTGTTCTGGCCGTTACATAGATCAGGAGCCATGTCATTTCAGGCTAGTGAGGTGCTCAGATGAGTCTTAAATCTCTCTCTTTCCTCATCTGGTCCTAAACTCTTCCATCTCTTCCTCCTTAGTTAGGAAAAAAAGGATCACGGGAAAAGCAACCCTAAAAAGTGACCTCATGGTAACCTGGGGATAGAATTAGGAGTGAGTCAGGGCTCAGGTTTTGGTGCCAGAGTCAGGAGGCAGTGCATCATGGCCCTATCACTTGAAGGCTATGGGATCTTGTTCCCCCTTACAGAAATAAAATAGGCTTATAGAAGCTTATGGTGTAATAGTAAATTATTTAAAAAGTAAATAGGTAATATATAAAATAAAAACCCCTCACAATCCTGCTGAAATAATCACTTGATTTTTTCTTTCATTCATTATGAAACAGAGTCTCTTGCCTGGGCTAGAGTGCTGTGGTGTCAGCCTAGTTCACAGCAACCTCAAACTCCTGGGCTCAAGCAATCCTGCCTCAGCCGCCCAAGCAGCTGGGACTACCTGGCTTTTTTCTATGTAATTTTAGTTGTCCAGCTAATTTCTTTCTCTTTTTAGTAGAGACAGAGTCTCGCTCTTGCTCAGACTGGTCTTGAACTCTTGACCTGGAGCGATCTTCCTACCAAGGCCTCCCACGCCTGCCTGTTTTTTTTTTTTTTCTTTTTAAAGACAAGGTCTTGCTCTGTCAATCACAGATGACTGCAACCTCAAACTCCAAGGCTTGGGCTATCCTCCTGGCTTAGCCTCTTGAGTAGCTAGGATTGTAGGTGTACATCATCCCAGCACTTTGAGAGGCCAAGGCAGGAGGATCACTTGAGTCCAGGAGTTCAAGAGAAGCCTAGGCAACATAGTGAGACCCCACCTCTACAAAAATAAAAATATTAGCCAGATGTGGTATGGCTTGCCTGTAGTTCCAAATACTGCAGAGGCTGAGGCAGGAGGATTATTTGAGCCCAGGAGTTCAAGGTTGCAGTGAGCTATGATTGTGCCTTGAGCAATCCTTCTGCCTTGGCCTGCCGTAGCCTCCCGGAGTGCCAGGATTACAGGTGTGAGCCATCGTGCCCGGCCTCCTGGCTGGCTTTTAACTAGCAAACATAACCTTCTGATAAGTCTTTTCACCCGTGGTTCTTTTTTCTTCATTTTTGACTTGTCTGTGAAATATTTTTTTTGGAAATAATGCTATTATAGAAGTTTTTCTGGTTAATTTAAGCGGAAGATATCACTTATTAAAAACCCACATACTATTATTTTCACATTACTCTTTATATTCTTTATATTATATTCTTGGGTTAAATGCCTTTGTTCTGGAATTATAATCATTTGTTTTTCTTACCAGGTTTAAGGATTGTTTAAGCTGCATCAATGGAGCACATACAAGGGGCTTGGAAGACGATCAGCAATGGTTTTGGATTTAAAGACTCGGTGTTTGATGGCTCCAGCTGCATTTCCCCTACAATAGTTCAGCAGTTTGGCTATCAGCGCCGGGCATCAGATGATGGCAAACTCACAGATTCTTCTAAGACAAGCAACACTATCCGTGTTTTCTTGCCGAACAAGCAAAGAACTGTGGTACGTGAAGATTCCTCACAGGAAATTTAAGCTATTTCTCTGCCTGTAGAAAACATTATGGATTATGTTGCCCAACTTATAGACAGGCAAAATCTTCACTGTTATTTAGGGTCTTTATCAGTTGGTTTTCCAATTGCAGGTTGTATTTATTTATTTATTTTTTGAGACAGAGTCTCACTCTGTTGCCCCGGCTAGAGTGCCGTGACGTCAGCTAGCTCACAGCAACCTCAAATTCCTGGGCTCAAGTGATCCTCCTGCCTCAGCCTCCCGAGTAGCTGGGACTACAGGCATGTGCCACCATGCCCGGCTAACTTTTTTTCTATATATATTTAGTTGGCCAATTAATTTCTTTCTATTTATAGTAGAGACGAGGTCTCGCTCTTGCTCAGGCTGGTCTCGAACTCCTGACCTTGAGCGATCCTCCTGCCTTGGCCTCCCAGAGTGCT